>VWZF01001679.1:269759-351316 GCA_013396755.1 Sclerurus mexicanus | reverse complement strand
GCTCGGCCCCGCCGCGCACGCGCGCGGGCCGGTCTCGCGCACCGGGGCGGGAGGCGGCGCCCGCCATCTTGGGGGGGGCGAGGGAGCGGCTGTGGGCGCTCGTCAGAGCGGGGCAGGGCCGGTCACGGAACTGGGAACGAGGGAGTTGGGGCTGTTCTGTCAGGCGGCAAGAAGGCGATCCCCGCTTGGCAGTGCCTGGACCGAGCAGCGCTGAGCTCTCTCAGGACGGGTGGCCGTTTCCATCAGGAGTGACCTTCCTGCCAAAGTGCTGCTTTCCCACCCGGGAGCCCCCGCCCCTGCTGGTGCCGGGCCCTGGACGTGCGTGGGTTTATGTGGGCTCCCCAAGCAGCATCTTTTGCCACTGATGAGGCAGATTGCTCACTGGCCGCACCACTGGTCTCGCTCCAGGTTCTTGGCAGCCCACGGTCCCCCGCTTGAGTAGATGTTACTAGCTACTAATAAATTTGTTTAAAAGTGCCCTGAAATGCCTGGGATTAAACAGGTGATGTAGGGTGAGGCTTTTCCAGCACCAACACCCTTCAGCGACAGGCGAAGAACCAGTTGTGTGGAGCCAGGTGGCCGAGTTAAGAGTCTCCTGTGATCCCAAACACTTGCACAAGGACTGGATGGAGATCGTCCTTGCTGCCTAATAAGACGACCACGTAGGCAATGCAAAGCCACTTCTGGCCAGCCACTGCCCTTGGAAGTTGTGCTGAAAGGAGGGTGTATCCAATGGAAGATCTGTGGCTGGAGATCCAGCCTCCCTCATTCCATCTGCTCTCTCCTAGGGATTTGCCATCTTCCTTAGTATAACTGTGCCTGCAAAATCAATATGAGAAGATAAAGCTAACTGGAGCACTCTAAGGTTCATTTAAATCAACCTTAGTAAAATTATTTCAATTCAAAAGTGATAGAGAGGCTGGGGGTATTATCGAATTAAGTGTTTTCTTGGCTCAAACCTCTATTGCTGTTTAGAGCACATCTTCTGTAATGCCCATGTTGATAAATGTTACAGTATTAGGTATTTTTATAGCATTGAATAGGCATCCTTCTGTTTTTTCATGGATGGAAGAATAATTATATCCCGTGACAAAAGCTGAGGAAGAGGGGCAGCTGTTCAGTCTTATCCAGTGGGAACGTCAGAACATATGGGTCTATTTTTCCAATTTTAGTTGAAGTACTGAAGGAAATTGGCATTCTTTATTTCAACATAAAATAGAGCAGAAAGAAACCCTCTTTAATGCAGGCCATGGTTAAATAGTGAATTTTATCCAATTCAAGTAGGTTCAAAGAGAAAGCAAGCAGAATACTTAGAAAACAAAACAGACAAATGCCAGGAAAATTCTGAAAGTTATTTTCATATAAAAAAGGGTGTCTTTCTCCACAGCTACTTCCTCCTTGAGCCTGCCTGCTGACAGGAGTTTTTGATTTAAAAGCACAGTTAGGATAAAATTTGTGCTATTCCTTACAATTCTCTCTCCATTCTAAGAAACAGATATTTTATTCATATGTTTGTATAATTACATCTAACCTTCAGAGTTTAAGCCTAAATTAAAAATTTATGTTGATTTCACAAATTTCTTACAAAGATTTTTAAAGTGAGATGAAGTCATCAATGTAATATGCAACTCTAAAAAATTCCACATACTTCAAACTGGTTGGCATTCAGATCTTCATAAAAAACCCCAAACAATCAACCATAAAAACAAAGCAAACAGGCTGTGGAATGAAAAGAAGACAATAGCCCATCTATTAAAATCCAGAAAAGAATAAGTAACAATGTACCAAGTTACAGCCCTCCCCATATATTTAGTCCTGGAAATACTGATGTTTACTCTATGGGGTAACTGTTATAAGACAAGAAGAAAATAGAGACATTTATCTCTCCCTTTTTAAAAATTCATCAGTAATGGATGGGGATCAGGGATATGTCTGGTTTTTCCCGTGGAGTGAAAAAAAATTCTGTTAGAAAAGAGGAAAATTGACATTAAAAAAACCCAAGTAATTGTCTTTGTTCATGCTACAGAACTCTGCAATCGCACCAGTAGTAGCCAGGCTTTTTGGCTCCACTATCATCAGATTCTAAAATGGACTCTGAAGAGATTCCTTCCTGCAAGACAATGGTGACCTCTGTTGTTCCCTCCTGTTGGTACCAGCCACGATGCAGTTTTGGCCTCATGTCACACACTATTTCAATAGTGCACTTTGAAACAAGCGGGAGTTACTGAGACAATGCAGGCCAAAGTGTTGCATTCAAGTTTCCATCCAGAAAAGGATATGTCTATTCTGCACTGCACTTGAGAAAATTTTCCTTGAGTGTTTCCTCTCAAGCAGCCCTTAGTCTGGCTACCAGCTTTTCCAGTTCATAGCTGTGAATCACTGCAGGAAAGAGCAGTTGCAGACATTTTAAGCCACAGTACTAATAATAACACCTGCAACATATTATAAGAAAAAGCTGAAGGTATTATTATAGAGAAGGAAGTTGGAAGAAAGAACCTATTTTGAACAGATTCCATTTCTAAAACTGGAGCTGAGATTTTAAAAAGGTGTTAGGTTGCACAAATCTTTGTCTCGCCCTAAGATGCTTTTAAAAAAATTTTTTTGGCATGCTTTCACGTTTCAGTGACGCAGACTTTGTAAGTCCAAGGATATTCTCTCTAGTGCAGGAGAAACTTCAATAGTTTTAACCGCTTTATTTTTTTTTTAACCTCTTAAAATTGCTGACTTGAGGACATGAGCTGATGCAGTTTGGAAACTCACCCATCTCTCTCCACACAACTGTTCCCAGACAAAGTTACCTGCTTTTTCCTTGAGTTTCTCCAGACTGATGATCTCCTCCATCATCTTCTACCTGTGGTCCAGTCTCTAGAGTGTCACTATCACAGTGACACATCAGTAAAGAAACCACTCAAATTCAGATCACTGGTAAAGAAGGATGGAAAAAAAAAAAGTGTTCTGTTAGGAAAGAAATCCATTTTTGACCTCCTATAGCTACCAGTGGATGAAAAGGAAGGGGGAACAAAATTCAGGTCAATCACAAGACTTGGTTTCACCTCTGAGCTTGTAACTGTGTTGACTGTTCTGGGATGTCTCACAGAGAAAGAATATTTTTAAACCAAAACTAGCTTCCAACTCCTCTAGAATAATTTTGGCTTATGTTGATGCCATCAAATCTACAATGGGTTTGGATGCCTTAATTTTCCTATAAATTAATAAATACATCTAAAGATAAAAGGGAGAGAGTCATAAAAGCCTTTGGTGTGACTTAAACATCTCCTGAACACAGGGAGCAAGAAGTAAAAGTATTGCCCAGGTTTACTGATGATGTCAGCCCTTGAAGAGCTGAGCACTACACTGTTTCCTTTCAGGTTTGTACCAGTAGGGAACCAGAAGAGCAAGTGGAAAAGGCAAGGGACCGCTAAGGGCAGTGACTGGGATGAGAGGAGGAACCGTCAGTCAGATTCCCAATTGAGCATGGGCTTGTTAACACAGAGGAGGGAAATGAACAAATGCATCTTCACTACAACCCACCTTCCTGGGAGGTGACAGATGACACCACCTTTCATCTTTGCCTCTGTACCACCACACCGAAGCGCAATCACACAGCTGACAAGGAAACAGAGAGGAAGACTAATGTCTCCAATTTCGTGAGACAGAGGCGTTTCCAAAAGAGGACCAGTGAAAATTCCCCTTCTTGTTGCCATGCAAGGAGAGGCTGAGAGAGCCGCCAGTCTTCAGCTGGGAGAACACTGAGGGGAGGGTGGGTGTCTTAGCATTGTGCATAAAACCCTGCTGGGAAGGATGAAGATGAAGGAGCCAGGCTCTTCTCAAGAGTACCCACTGAGAGCACCAGGGGCAACAGGCACAAATGAAAACATGGTATTCCAGCTGTGCACAAGAAAGCAATATTTTCCTGTCAAGGTGGTCAAACACTGGCACAAGGTGCACAGGCAGGTTGTGGAGTCTCCATCCTTGCAAATATTCACAAACCAAGGGCACGTAATCCTGGGGAGCCTGCTTGAGCAGGGCAGTGGAACCAGAGGACCTCCACAGATCCCTCACAACCTCAGTTGTTCTATGTGATTCTTTGCTTTGGTTTGATTCTTAAAATCTCTAAGCTCTGCCCTGATGCCCACTGGAAGAATTCTGGGGCAAGGGATGATCCCAAACTGCTCCCCTTGAACTCATCACCAAACGGCATCTCCCAGTTCAGAATATCGTAACACAGACAGAAGAGACAAAAGATTTTTTTTTTTTCCTAGACATCAACTGCGGGGTGTGGGGGCAGCCCAGGAGTCACAGGGGCTCAGATAGCAACAGGCAATTGGCACCAGCAACACCACAGTCAGGGAGCACTTGATAAAAACGCCAAGGCAGGAACAGGCATAACTTGCTTCCCCCTTTCCTTCAGAAACACAGTTGACAAGGAATCATTTATGGCCCAAAAGAGAGAGGTATTGCTTATTGTCCACTGCCCTTTAGGTGTGACCATGCAAC
This sequence comes from Sclerurus mexicanus, assembly GCA_013396755.1. Classification (NCBI taxonomy): domain Eukaryota; kingdom Metazoa; phylum Chordata; class Aves; order Passeriformes; family Furnariidae; genus Sclerurus; species Sclerurus mexicanus. The sequence continues at coordinate 346,819 of VWZF01001679.1, read as the reverse complement.
TGGTTCTTCATCTACCAAACAGTCCACCCATTGAATCCACCTCTCTCGAACTTAGAGGGAAGGATGTTGTGGGGGACTGTGTCAAAGGCTTTACAGAAGTCCAGATAAATGACATCTGTAAGAGGTCTCTTGTCCACTGATGCAGGCAATCCATCATAGAAGGCCACTAGGCTGGTCAGGCAAGAGTTGCCCATGTTGAAGCTGTGCTGTCCCAAATCACCCCCCTGTCCTCCATGTGCTGTAGCATAACTTCTGGGAGGATCTGTTCCATGATCTTCCCAGGCACAGAGGTGAGGCTCACAGGTCAGCAGTTCCCAAGGTCCTCCTTCCTACCCTTTTTTAAGATGGGTACAGTGTTTCCCTTTTTCCAGTCACCTGGGACTTTACCTGATGCAGGTTTTTTTACTGAAAGAGAGGAATTTCACAAGCAGCTGAAATGACAAAAGTACAAAAGATTTCTCATATGACAGTTAACAGAAGTTCCTAATGTCCTTGAGATATACCCTTTTTAATGCTCCTTTTTGCCTAGGAACCAAGATATACCACTTTGCAATGTACAAATCTGTATCTGTGCTGATTCTTGCTAACATTCAGAAAATACATATCAGCAAAAATAAATCAGTTCCCTAGGGTACAGATCAGTCGTAAATAAAGTAATGTAAAAATAATTCAAAATATTTACAGCAGATGGAGCTATATATTTTGCTTTGATCATGTGTTACATGATATTCCAAGATAAAGTGTACAGTTTGACAAGGACTTTGGTAAGCCAGTGGTAGTGTCTCACCAAGGAATGGAGTTACTCACAGAAGGCATTTCATAAATTGCTGCAATCAGCTTTCCTGGAACTAATCCTTGTAACTTCAGGAGAAATAGCAGCTCAAGATTATCGTTCTGTATTGGTGTCTTAATAGAAATCACAGCTCAAGTTTAAGGGTTTGCTATATCTGCTCACTAATTTGAAGGCTCTCCTGCCCTTGCTTGCCTTTGTTTACCAACCAGGTAAAATTAATGCTGAAGAGTAGACAAAGGTTTCCATATACACTACCAACCAGAATTTATGTGTGATGTCCATAGATTATCCTTCAGAGTTCTGGACTCCTCCATAACCAAAGTGCATACTCACTGTAGTTGCATAGGGTTCCTTGTCTGAAATGAACCCTGCTCTTGTCTTTATTGCTGCCAAGATCCAGATAGGTGTGTTTCCCATGCTGCATTTGCATCATCTTTAAACTACAAAAATTGTGATTACACACCAAGAATAAGGGAGATGATTTTTGAAATTTTTGTAAGAATTACTTTTATCCCAGAATATTTAAAACAAATCCAGTCCAACAATTTCTTAGTATGTTTGAATTTGAACTAAAGTTTGGATCTCATACTGTTGTAAAAACTTACTCTGCTTCCACATTCTGAGATAATCCATCTTGCCTATTTGAACTTCACACCCTCCACTCCCCAGTCCACTTGCAAATTCCTAAACACAGTGTCACTTGCAAAAAAATGAATCCAATTTAAAAAAAATCTCAACATTTTTATTCTCCACTTAATTATTATTCATGACACAATAAAAGCTACTGGTTTCAAACTGTAATTAGAGATACTAAAATTATGGTAATGAAAAGGTGGTAGATGACCCATCCCTGAAAACATTCAAGTCAGACTGGAAAGGGCTCTGAGCAATCTGATCTGGTGGAAGGTGCCCATTGCAGAGGAGTTGGACTAGATGTCATTTAAAGGTCCCTTCCAGCCGGAGCCATTCTTTGATCCTGGAAGTCTGCACTGCTAACAGGACTGGACCCAAATATCCCAAATTCTCAACAGCATCATGAATATTCTCTTACTGCCTACGATTAGGGGTGTGGGGGTATGGTCAAATAGGCAAGTACCAGCTACTCCAGGAGTGGTTAGAAATACTTTGAAAACATGTGGGATGATTTGCATGAAACTTTTAGAGAGGAAGCATTCCTACTCCTTTCTCCATATAGCATTTTCTTTCTCTGTGTTTATTCAATTTAGGTATATTTTTCAGGAGACACATCATGGGTCTGAATCTGAACTGTATTTCAACTCTATTGTACTTTATTTTCCTTTTCTCCTATATATGCAAAGGGAATTAAAGTGTAAGGGGAAGTACAGAGTAAATATGAATGGGTACTACAACTAGTAATTTACCAATCTACAATTCTGAACACGTACATAGAAACAGCCCAGATAAACTAAATTGTAAGAACAGTAACTAATTAAGCACAAATGTTTTTGTAAGCTTTTGAAAGCTTGCCTTTATGTTGCCTATTTCTATGCATTAATAAATTAATAATTCTTCACATTTATAATATTTTAAAATCCATCTGTTTGTTGACTGGAATGAAAGTCTAGATTCTTCCTCCAAAGTGAAAAGTCACTTTTTGGGTAGGTGGGAAACAATGCAATATGAATCTGCAGTGTTTACTGAGGTCTTCTCCATTAAAAAGCGAGTATTATTTCTGAGCGTAAAAATGCATAAATAAATAAAAATAATATATATAATAAATACAATATATAATAATAACAATGAATAAATTAAATCATTAGAACAAAATGATGATGTCTCCTGAACAGAGATGTTTTAACATATTTTCTTGAGAGGAAAAGGACAAACTGAGAGATAACAGATTAGACACAGGAAGCCTGTTCATTTATTTCAAAATTGGAGATTCTGTAAAATGAATTGGAACTATTCACTAGTAAATACTATTCTTATTACAGCATAACAGTTTCTAAAAACATTTGCTTTTCTAGTGTACCAGCTATACAGAAGAATATAGTTCTCACAAAAATTAGCTTTGAGCAACTAGTGCAAACATCCAATAAAAACCTGACTGAAAGTGTTAAGAAATGTATTTGAAAGTACATGAAAATGCATCTCTTTCAGTATATCTGGATACCACTCAAATCCTCCCAGCATTTGTTCTCATTTAAAAAAATCATCATTCATCACCACTTGCCAAGGAGGACCATGTTTTAAACATTACATTCTTTACTTGCAAATTATTTATTTAGAATGAGGGCCCTCATTAATTCTTTAGCAAACTAGCTCTTTATATTTTAAACTGAAGAACTTTAACAAGAAAGGGTAAACCCAGTTTATTCAGCTTTTTACAAAGCAGCATACAATAGCACAAAATGGTATGCCTACTAAAATGTTTTGTTCAAGACAAAAGCGAAAGTTGAATTTTTTTTTATTACAAAAAAAATACTTATTTGACTTGTGTAACTTATTTGACATCAAAACGTGACTGCATTGCTTCTCTCAAGAACTGAGCAGCATATACTTTGAAAGTAACTTGATTTACATCAGATCAGTTATTCTGAAGTATAAAATGGTGATTTTCTGTTACAGTCTTAATAATAGCTGTGGACCAGGACCCTCCTGTACAAATTGGTCCTTGGACACACAGCAAATCTATTCTGTGAATCAAAGAGACTCCAGGAAGGCCCAGTGAAAGTAATAAAACTATTTGGGGAATATTACCTGACCTGAACATAATACTGAAGATCAGGATATAGCCTTTCTTGGAATGGTAGGTTTTAGTATTTCTCACCAAGGTAAAATTATTTATTTTTATTGGTCCTTCTAAACTTTACATGAAGAAAAAAAAACTTATTAATCATCCAGGGGCCAATTTTACGTTCCAAAGACATAAAGTTAGACATTCCCCCGCTTTGGGGACAAAATGGGTCTCATTTTCCAGTATCAGCAGTAGCAGCTGCCTGGAAAGGAGTCACTGGAAGTGCCAATGATGTGGAAGGAAGTTTTTCATATCTTAATTTGGTGGAGCAAAGAAATACTTTGATGTTCCACAATTTCAGTTAAGATAACCCTGAAATGCCTATGGCATTTGAAAAAAAATAAGGTTTAATTTTTCACCCTTTGTGCGCTTCTGCAGTTGTGTGAAGCGATGGACAGTTATGCTGCTCAGAACATGACTTTTCCCTTTCATTTAATGTGCATGCACCTTCCATCCTCCTGCATGAACAGCTTCACGGTCTTGGGGGGGTGTGGGTGGGAAAAAGCCACACCATATGTCCTGTTTTTATACAAACCTAGAATGTGAGTGATCGTAAGTTGCACAGCTATAAATTAGTGTTATCAGTGGTGTGCTGAGGGGAAGAAGTCGAAGTTATTTACCTGACAAAAAACTGCACAATGAAGAAATACAAAGACCTTAGGGGGTTTTACCTCCATTCAGATCTGCTACCTATTAGCACAATGGAAACAGCAGGCAACCTGTCATCAGGGTATGAGCTTTGAGCTGTAGGAGTTTGGGAACTTCCATGGCCATATCCCAGGCTGAAACCCCACCCTCATCTTCCAGTTATTTGTTCCCCACAGGATCCTGTAGAATTTAGGCAAACAAATGCTCTGTGTACAGGGGGAGATAACTAAAGTGAGTGGTATGGTTGGTGTATGTTGGATTTGAGGGGATCCAGCGCTAAGGGCATTGCATAGGCTTCAGTGACTTCCTGGCCTATGTGATTAATGTTGATTGAAGTGCCCTCAGGGCCAGGTCCTATAGTGTGTGCTTAGCACACAGACATGTTGCTTTGACTTCCACAGAAGTAGAGGAACTGAACACATCACTGGATGCATTCACATTTGTGCTTGGCAAGAAGGGACTCCAAGTATTTAAAGCTACCATAAGTGATAACGCACAGTTATTATCATGTTAGATGGCTGAATATGACACCATATATACTGGCCAGATTAATCTTCTAAAGCTCTGATTCTGTGAGGATTAGTGAAGACAATCCTAAAAAAAACCCCATTGGGTATTGCTTGGTACCCCTGTAAACTCAATGGAGTATTACTTGAATAAAGAAGTTACAGTCATACTGAGCTGGAGTAAACTGAGAGTGTCCAGAAGACCGTAGAGATTTAAGTGTGTTTAGATACCAAATATCAACATGTAGAAATTTCAGCTTCCGGAATTTTAATGGAAGAAAGTATCTTAATCACTCAGTATATTTTGCAACGTAGCTGAAAGTTTAACATCACAAAATGACATATTGCTATGCAGCTTTAAGAATCACACAATTGTATTCAATCATTTCCCCTGCTTTTCAAGTCTGCTGTTCATTAAAAATTCTTCTCCTATTTCAGTTTCCAGTTTTCAAATGGATGACACAACCGATGCATAGCTTAATGTTCATTCTCATGAGTCATAATTAATAAATACTCGTATCACATACACAGAATTTTACAGGTACTCTTAAAATGGTTTTACAGTTCTATTAAATATATAGATAAAATAATCACTGCTATATAAAAAAAAGTCATTTTAAAACAGCTGAACTCTCAAGCTCTGCATAAAATTCTGTAGACACATTCATTACAATCTAGAAACTCAATAAAAATACATTTTAGAGCTCAATCCCTCAAAAATATTCATGGCATTGAAAATTGATTGTCATTTTTTTACTGTAATCTTTGCTTGCCTTACCTTTGCACTGACAACTTCCTACAATTTGGCAAAGGCTATATCCAGGTCAGTCTGTAGATTATGTGACTGCTTAACTCATGTCCTCAGCTCTAACTCATCTGCCCCATAAATGTTTAGTGGGTTCTGTCTTTAATAGTGTATCTTTCCCTGTACTTTCTATAAAATCACAGTGAAACACTTTGCAGTTAAGTTACATGACTACAATGACATTGACCCATCCTTTTATAGTTGTCACTTGGCCTTTAATGGTGCTTCTGTGAACACCAAACACCCTTTATCCAGTGATCCTCAAACACTTCCTGACACTTACACTTCCCAATACTCTGCTACCCACATTTGCTCAAAACCAGTGGGTTTTAGAAACAGTCTTAATAGATCAGTACCCTTGTGTATCTGAATTCTGCTGCTAAATCAAAATACCAAACGTGGTCAGTTCAAGCTTAGCATTTTTCAAAAACCCAGTCAAAAATTCAGGAAAACTTCCTTATTCAGACAGTGCACATATCTGCTGGAAAATGGGTAGACAACAGACTACCCAGTAGCCTTTAAACCTTCCACTACCTCCAGCCAGTCATCTAGGCAGCAAGTTAAAATAGGCTTTGCCATAGTGAACGTTTCACAATCAGGCTTTACATGGTAGCTTGGAATAGGCCACAAAGCCCAACAACGTTTTCAGAACAGGGCACTTGCATTGAGGGATCGGATCTTGCACTGTGGAAAAAGAGATAGAGGCTCACAAGTCACTTTAACTGGGCGAAGCTGCTGCTCATGCAGATGTCTCTCTCTGCAGTTCCAGGTAAAGGCAAAACTGCTGAGTAGTTCAGTCTTTTTTTTTTTTTTTAAGCACAGTTGACAATACCGACATAATCATTCTTAAACTCTTCACCCTGGATCTTCTCCCTATGGGATGGCTGGGTAAGGTACACTGCTCCTGCTATAGCAAACCCACAACCAAACAAACCCAAAAATGGAAAACAACATAACACCAAGTGACATGGACTAACTTAGTAATTTTTTTTTTCATCTATTTTGGATGGAAGAGGCAATCTCTGTCTCTCAATAGGATAGGATGGAAAGTATACATCAGCTGAAACACTGGATGAGATGACCAAGACAATTGTTAGATGCTGTTTGACATTTAAACTGCTCATTTCAATGTTTCAGTCACTTTTCATTGGTGTGAGGTAACAAAGAAAACCTTGGGTTTTCTCCCTGTTGGATGAACATATGGGGTAATGAAATTGCCTGCATTCCCATTCACCTTTCCATTCTTCATGGATGTAAGTTGTTTAGATAAGACATCCAAAGAGCTCCTCATCCAGACTAGTTTTCTTAGAAGGAAGGAGAGAAGACAGAAGGGAGCATGCTTTACTTGATTGAACTTTGATAGCTATAAGGTTCTATGAAGAGACTGTAATCCAGCCCCAGATAATCTCTGCTGAAGATTGATAAACGTGGAAGGACCATAGAGTAAAGATACAAAGACTCAGAAAAGGTTGTCATAAACCAAAGGAGTTTGTGAACATAATGAAGAGCTGTCAACACTTTCACTCCAAACTAGTGTACGCTGCTACTCGCTGCAATTAAATACATGCCATACCCCAGCCTGGTATTCCCTCATTTTAAGGATAAGGATATAACATTTCTTTCAGAGGAAAAAGCACTAACCCTTCAAATACTCTATTTCAGCCTACTTCCAGAAAGCATCTTCAAAAATTCTAATACTGGTATTCTTTTGGAAGAAAGTATCACTGTCTCCTACAACAAGAACAAACAAGTTCATGGATCACAAAATCTGATGACTCAAAATGTTGAATGTTTTCATCAGCAAGATGAAAGAATGTACTTTCTTACACTGAATTAAGTTGAGACATCTGGATCTGTTCCTCACCAAGCACAATGGATCTTATTTCTACGTTCACTGGGTGAATCCATCTCTAGTCAACAGTGACAGGACAGAATAGGAAAGATTTCAGCTCTCTGTTGAAAGGCATTTAGAATTTTATCTTCAATATTTAAGACCTCCTATCGAGCTCTATTGCTATTGAATTCTACCTGCAGCTCAGAAGAAAAATCGCAGAGGAACAAAAAGCTTATGAAGAATGAAGTGTGATGGATGGTTAGGATTACCTCAGCAGATAACATGACTACAAACAGGTTTTAAACACCTGCAAATAAATTGCTGTATTTTCTGATGTGTCCTGGTCCAAGGTACTATTAATTCATCTGAAAACTTGGCCAGGGTAGGGATACACCTTATGCTACAACAAAGTATGTAAAACTTATAGCCTTATGATTTAATTTTCACTCAGTCTAAAATTATGAAACACCTCATTTTATGAAGCACTTTAAAGTCAGTCTTCTGAATTTTCAGGTGGAAGCAGCAACATGATGTAGTCTCATAAAGCATACTGTGAAACTAAAAATGTGCCAATGAAAAGCAGTGACTTCACTAAAAGTCACACAGAAGAAAGTTACTGCTATTAAATTGAATTTGAAGACTTCTCTTTTCTCCTCCAAAGCATGGGTTACACCTTCTTTGGCAAAATTCCTAAATCACATATCCTAAAGTGATCACTGATGTGGTCAAAAATTACAAGAGGCAGAAGTGGTTCAATTGTGCCTATGGACAAGGCACAGGAGTCTCTTCAGTTGCACTAGAAAGTCAATACTGGCTGTCAACATCTCTCTGTAGTTTCACATCTGTCATTTCTTTCTTGGTTGATTTGGACACTTAAAGGCTATTTTTAATCTTTTTACCATGCACTTGTGCCTTAATGGTAGCCTCAGTAAATTATGTGAAATATTACTTTTTGTATCTTCAAAAAAGAGAAATCTTCATGTTATCTGGTAAGCAAAAGCAGCAGGGAAAACGAAGCAGAAGCAGACTCAGAAGCACTAAGGTACTTTTTAAAAACTTTAGTTTCTGGACTAAGATTTCCTATATGAATGCTCCTATAAAGCAGTGAGTGTCTATGTTCTTCACACTTCTCCACACCCAATTTATTCCTGCAAATCAAACATAACAAAAGGTGCAGGACAAAAGTGAATTTAAATCCTAAAAAAAATCAAATTCCTCTACCCCAATAAACTCTCAACCTGACTTTGTTGTTCCACTGGATTTGCTACTGGAACTGTAATTCCTGGTGTGTAAACCAGCACCTATAGCTCTGCTCTGCCTCCAGCTCTTTCAAATAATTCCAGGAAAACATGAAGAAGCATTCTAGCCTTGCCCTTGCAGGTGGCCAGATCCAGAGGCAAGTCACCACCACCCCTCTTCCACAGCTGTCAGGCCCTACATAAGAAAATGAAGCCAGAAGAATAATTTTTGAAGACTAGAGCTCTGAGTTGTTGATACTTCTACTGATAATTATCTGGTTTTATTTAGCATCTTATAAAGCAAGGCACAAATGTACAAAATTGCATCTACTAAATCAGGTCATTTTTATATATATTTACACAATTATCATAATATAAAACGTGCTTTGACACTGTCATAGCACAACAGTAGAGGAATTGAGGACAACAAATACCAGGTCCTGGATTTCTGCTTGTGCTTCACCTGAAGGAACATATTCATATGCAGATACACAAAGCAGTCCAGCCACCATTCTTTATTTTTCCACACCTCACACAGATCAAGCTCTGTTGCTAAGAAGCTGCGGAAGGAGTAAAAGGCAGTAGACCAGCACCCAGAAGAAAATGATGAAGTAGAATAGCTCTGGCTGCTCAAAAATCGTAATCTCATGAGTTGGTTCTGGAGTCTCACTTGCTTCCAAGTCCTTTTTCTTCCTGAAAACAGGAGAGAATTCAGTAAGAGGCAAGAAAAAGAAGAAAAAACCTTCAGTGTTAATATTTACTGTGAAGATCAGAGGGTGGACTAAGAGACAGCAGTTTAATGAACCATTTCAATCTAGTCAGTTAGAATCCCAGCTAGACTAGGAGGGCCATAATGGGCTTTAGCAGTGTGTTTCTTCCACAGCCAATGTGTGTATCAAATAATTCTCTGAAAACTTCAGACAAATTCTCAGCTAGTTTAAGTATGTGCCATTACAGCACAACCCTTTGATATAAGATTTCCACCAGTCAAAAAGATGCCCTTTTATTTTCAGAACAGTAAGCATTGCTCTGGGCAGTACATATCACACTTTCACAAATGCTTATACACTGTATCTGACTTGATATATTTCTGCCACATCATCTGCTCTCAGAGTTCCTCATGTCAGACACCAGAATATTAAACAGAAAACCCCAAAACTTCCAGAAACCAACTAGCAGTTGGGGATTTCCAGGACAACTCCAAAATTTCAAGTTTCCTATTTTCCAGCTGTGGTTCAAGGGCAAAGCCCAATGGACTCTGCTGGCACCACTGAGCTCTCATAAAAACAGGAAAGGTCTTATTTAAAAAGGCACAAGATGGTACACTCATTTTACAATATTACAATATTGTAAGAATAACTGTCTGGTAGACTGGTTTGAATCTACTTTTGGAGAAAAATAATTCTGGCCTGTTTTAATGAGTTCTTTTTTCTGGCTTGGGTCATCCTACTTGCTCGAAATTATACTGGATATATACCTGAGTATTACCCAAAATTTGCTCAGTATCAGCAGTGTGCAAACAGATATAACTGTAACGGTTATTCATGTATTTTTCTAACAGAAGCATAAGTGAGACCAGGACAGTGGATCCTGATGATATTTTGTGTGTTTTCTGCATTTAAATATATCATTTTAACTAGAAGTTCTGAGATGTGCTACTCAGGATCAGCTCAGAAGGAAGACCTATAGCAATCCCTGTTTCTTATAGATGTTTAGACCCTAATACCAAAAGTATACACACTCTGTGTTCAGGTCCCATCACCCTAAGTCAAGACTAAACACACATACAAAATTATTAAAACTCATGGGTGCTTAACAGAGAAGCCTGACCTCCACTGAAGTTACTGATTTTCCCTAGCACTGACCACACTGAACATTGTCTTGACAGTCTTCCAAACCGGGGAAGAGTCATCACTGTCACAGGGCCTAACATGTGAAGTTCTTCCACTCTTTTCTTGACCTGACATACCCACCGTGTGGGGAGAGTGCTCAGAGTCTTGCTTAGACAGCTTAGTCTTTCCTCTCAAGTCAAGAAAAAGCACTTTAGTCAAGGGACAGATGGAGCAATAAGGAAGTTTTGTATCTTACACTTACGGGAAACACGGACTCTGAGCCACTACAGGAGACATCCAGTCAGTTGCTACCTTTATAATTAATTTCCAATTCCCTTTGTAGCACTGCTAGTAGCACCTAGAAGTTATGGATTCCTTGAAAAAGTCTTTGCCTGAGTAAGAATCACTCACCTGATGATTAATGGATTTTCACCCATATCTGTCACCTTCTGCTCCTTTAGACCATAGGTTTCCTTAAACAAATCAGGAATAGATTATATAACAAAAATAAAATTCAACATCTTGCAAAGGTGGTAATTGTGTGTGTATTTTATGCAGAGTATATCTAATGTTTGTTCAAATAAAACAAAGTGTGCTTATAAATGTATTCCCTGTCAGCACATCCAGCAGTGCAGTTTGGTACACACACAGAAAAGGAAAAAAGTCGTGAAATAAGATTTTTTTTTGCTTTCACCTGCTTTTATTCAGTTAAGTTCCCCTCATTCATATGTATTTCTAGTAGTTCTGACAGCATTGCAAAGCTAAAGCATCTGTGTGAAACCTCCCTTTCACTGAACATTAGTGATAGCACTTCTTTAAAACTCCAAGATGGTCAGAATTTTATTTTTGTGCTGAAAAAAGCCATATTGCTATCCTTGCTCAGCATGCCCCGACTGCTGATGCTGTCCCTTCCTTTTGACTTGAAATGTAAAAATCCAGACCTCAGCTGTAGTGTGCTCTCAAGAAGCCAGTATAAATCACATCTGTCATTAGGGACACAGTTTCACATTACAACTAAAATTCTTTTAGGGTTAGCTGCTACTACAGAGAAAATGTAACACACTGCTACTGTAAAGGAGAGGAAATGAGCCCAGCTTTTCACAAACAGTGCTCTTCAGGAGACACCCAGCATTTTGCAGGGTTGAGACCAGGGTACCAACATACATACAGAGAATGCAAAAATTACAAGAAACTGGGGCAGCAAATAAAGGCAGCTTCAAAGAAGCAAAATGTTCCCAGCTATACAGTTATCATGAAGTAAGACTCAAAGTTACAATAGATTTAACTGTAGTATTAGGTACTCCTTTGAAGTCACAAGACTTTTGAACTGTCACAGAGCTGTATAGAGAGAGTAGACCTTTTTACAGCGTGTGAACTTTTGGAGTTTAAGAGAAACAGAAACAGCGATAAATAAATTTCCACACACTTACCTCCTCAGCAGCATTAGGAGACCTTTTTCGGAGATAATTGTTGGCATCATTGTCACTGGTTCTGAAAGGTATGTAAAAGCAAGTTTTTTTAAAATTCATGAAACAAAGTTAAAGAGAGCCACTGCAATTACACGTGCCAGTTTTAAGCTATGCAAAACCACAAATGTGCATTGTTGCACGTATTAGAATAAGGACTGGAATTTATCAGTAACATTAATAAAATATCTTTAGGGAAATCTGACTCACAATAAAAAATTCATATGTTCAAAAAAGAATCAAAGGAATCAAAATGGCATCTGATCGCATTTTTGCACCATCAACATCACTGATATTTTGCCAGGTTTTATGGCATCAACATAAATGAAAAATGGACAGACCTTGCAGGGAACAAATAAAGTTGGACGGACCTTGCAGGGAACAAAAAGCTTGAAGGGGACAATGGGTTTTTCTAAGCAAACTTTCAAATTCATTAGAATGCTACAGTGACGAGCATCAACAAATTACAGTTCATGTCCCACTCAAATACATCAACTAAGAATAAATTAGAACATAAGAAGGAGAATAAGAAGTGAATGGAGTAAAATTACCTGAGTGTGTCCATACTGGCTCTGGCTGGGGTGCAGTTACATGTCCCCACAGCAGCCCCTACAGTGCTGTGCTTTGTACTTGTGGCTGGAAGGGTGCTGGTAACACACCAGTGTTACCGCTGTGGCTGAGCAGTCCTGGAACAGCACCAGGGCATCTCTTCAACCCCTGCCCTAAAGGCCAGTGGGCTGGGGCTGGGCAAGGGCCTGGGAGGGTACACAGTCAGGACAGCTGACCCAAACTGACCAAAGGGCAGTGACACACACACACTTGTTAGTATATCTGTCTTCTGAAGCAACCACTACACCCTGCTTCCCAGAAAGTGGCTGGTCATTGCCTGCTGATGGGCAGTAGAGCAAAAAAAAAAATCTTATTTTTTGGGTCTTCTTATTTGCTTCCACACATGGCCTTTGCTGTTTTAGAATTAAAATGCCATTACCTTGACCCATGAGTTCTTCATCTTAATTTCTCTTCACAACCTCATTTACTTGGTCATAATCAGAAAAAACATCCAAAAATATCTGTTGGAATTAATCAGTGTCACGCTTCCACATAGTTTCACAATGCACATGGATTATTTCATCTATCTTACAAAATACACTTTCTGTTGGAAAAACAGTTATAACACTGCCATGTTCAAAATGCACTGGGGTTCCAATTGGGCTTTGTGTAGCACAGTTGGTATAGCACAGTCAAATCAAGTCCCACTGGCACTGAATCACGTGACGTGTAAGAGAAACACAGGAAAAGCAGAAACACAGGAAAAAGCCAATGAGTCCCAATACATTGTTCCTAAAAGACTACAAGAAACATCGAATGGACAGGGCACATTTCAAAAGACCAGTTAGGTGTATTTAAGAGAAAGTCAATCTTAAATACCTGCTAAATTCCTGGCATTCAGAAATTTCTTCAAGGTTATCTTGTGATAGAGTAGTAGTGGCAACTTCTGAGATCTGCAAATCGTTCATCATATTTTCCTCTTCCTGCTCCCTATTACTACTTTCTTCTGGTGTCTTTATGGCTGTTGATAAATCCTCTAGATGTTCTGCTATGGCCTGTTGAAATTAAGAAACATTGTGCATTAGGCAACAAGACTGATTCCACCCTCCCTTCCAAATAAGCTTAGTGGTGCAGCCTATTCAGATGCTAAATTGCAGGTAGTATGAGACCGAAAGTCGCACCGAAAATAATAAAAAAGCAATTAATTTCTTGAAAATCTTTTTGGATCCATTGAGCTATGAAGTATCATCAGTGCAACATGCAATCCTCATACTGACAAAGTTCTTTCTACTAAGAAATCATGACATGACACGGATCTTTGAGCAATCTGCTGGACGTTTTAAAAGCTATCCCAAATTAGTCTGTCAAGCTAACAGCAAACTGACTTCATTACTGTAGTAAGTGTCAGGACAAAGACACGTTCAAGCCACTTGCCTAAGCAACATATAGAGTAGGATTAAATGGACACTCATTCCTGAGAAACACTGTCAAAAATTACTGTGCTGGAAAATGTGAAAGGCACTTCAAAACTGGTGTCTACAAGAAGAGATGCAGGAGCAAACTGCTTAAACCAAATACCCCCCAAATCCCTTCCTCTTTCTCCTCCTCCATCATAGACAAGCCTTAATTTTATCCACATAACATATTGCCACATATGCTACTCAAATTGTTTTTTTAAGCTTTTGTCTATCCGAATCTATTTGGATTCAGACAAAAATTGCCTGTATTGTTTCTTTATAAGCAATGCTACTTTCTGTTCATCTCACTACAAATATTATTAAAATATTAATAAAAATACAATTTCTAGTAATCTTTTATACCTAGGGGTTATACAGAAGCCTCAAAATATTTTAAAACATAATAAAAATTCACATTTTGCAGTACTGTAATATTAGGGCTTATTCTCTCGTTTAGTGTCAGATCTTCTCAGGGATCTGCAATTCCATTCATTCCAGTAGGGGGCTGTGGCAAACAGTGTTATGGGACAGGAAACCATGTATACTTTAAATATTTCTCCCAAACATTGCAAAATGAAAGCAAATGAAAACCACTGAGGTCAGATGCTGATCCCCCACAAAGAAATGCTGGTAATAAAAAAATAAAATACCTCAGGATGTTGTGGAACAGTGGAATCTTCATGGTTGGTGGCCTTATTGCCATCTTCTTCAATTTCTACCTCTTCTACTAGTAATGGCACTTCTTTTTCATCGTAAGAATTCATGTGATCATTAATATTTGTAGTTTCCTCTTCGCTGTTCTCAGTATCTGTTTCTGAGGGAAGGGTACCAAGCTTATTCTCTAAGTCTGGCTCTGGACCATCTTCCTTGTAGTTCTGTTCTGGTAAGCTCTTGTCATGTAAAACATCTGTTACTGTGTCAGAAGAAGCTTTGTCATTTCCAGTGTTATAACTTTCGATACAAGGCTCAAGATAAGCATTCAGAACTGCTGATATGGGGACATTATAATGTGGATAGTAAAAGAGATCATGGGGTATTACAGATATTTTGGAAGAAGTGGGTAACACTTCAGCTGCAGACTCAACTTCATCACAGCTGTCCAGGTCATCTGGAGTTTTAGGTATATCTGAGAGAGAGTCATCAGATGTTTCAAGCTGTGTAGATAGTTCTTGGCTTTCAAGACTAGAACTATTCAGTGAACAAGGGTTCGTTTCTATTGTCTCAAAGACAGGTGATTCCTTTGGATGTTCATCTTGTGGATGTTTCTGTATTTCCTCGTTTAGAAGATGAAAAACATACTTTTGTGTATCTTCTTGTTTTGAGGTATTTTCTGGTAAAAGAATTGAAGACTGGGGTTTGCTCTCTTCTACTTTATTAATAGAATCATCTGTAAGTATACCTGAAGTCCAGGATAATGGACTCAAAGAAGAAGTATTGGCTGAAAGACTCTTAGTTTCGTTGTCATATTCAGTAGGGGTTTCTTTAGTTAACTCTTCAGAGTATTCTTCGAAAGAGTCGACAGAATCTTTCTGATCTGTCAGAACAGTTGGAGAAAGGTCATTGTTCTGTTTCAGTTGATCATCAGAGATGCCCCCTTCACCTGACATGAATTTATCACTTAGAACCTCCCAGGAGGAACTGGATTCAAAACTGACAGATCCTGTGATTTTCAGTGAGGTAGGCCTCTGAGGCTCTTCTTCAGACGTTTCCTGTGAATCACCTAACATTTCACTCAATTTCCCATTACAATTTTCAGGAGCAGTTTCTGAGGGGATTCTCTCTGGGATGTCATGAATATGGACCTTTGGAGGAGCAGGATGACTCCTCTCATGATTAACAGTATACATGTTTTCTTCACTTTCACTTAAAATCAAGATTTTGCCTTCCTTTTCTGATGGTGTGTCTTTGATATGGACATATGTGGACTCAATTGGAAGCTCCTTCTCAGGATCTGTAAAGTCTTCCTATAAGTGATAATACACCATTAAGAGACAAATCCTACATCAGATACCATATGACATTTCCCAAACACTTTGGACAGAGTAACTACCTAGCCCATCACCCCATTACCTTGTAAATGGCCAATTAATGACTCACTTATTTTGAAAGGAGGAAAACTAATTTGGCAAGTCAAGTGCCTGGAACAAAGCTCAACCTCAAGAAGCCACTTGTAAAGGAAGATCAGAATGCAGACAAGCCTACTCCTCAGTTATTAATGTATTCATGTCTCCCTGCTGCACCTGTGGAGACAACTGATGGCTTTCTGACACAATCCCAAACCCTGGGAATAACATAAATCTAATGACTCCAATAAATCCACTGTGAAATGTACTGATATACTAGATTATTTCATTACAACAGACTGTATTAAAAGAAAGGTAGGGGGTTTTTTGTCCATTAAAATGCCAACAAGTCTTAATGTCAACAAGATCTTACTGTTCGTCTAATCTAATAATAATTATATTATTATACTAATTTTAATTCCAATTACTTTAGTAATGCCCACCAATTTTATCAGCTAAAAGTATATCCCACCTTGAACCTACAAGGAAATCCCTGTTTCTCCAAAAGACCTTGGCAATCCTTGACTGTCAGTCCCACTTAACCCTCAATGCTTTATTTTTGCATTAAAGTCCTGGTTGTTTCAGCTGCAGTTTTTCATGCTTACAGTGAGTGCTTTTAATTGCTGTATTGACAAGATTCAGCCTCTGATATCTTCTGTCTCATACCTGCTAAATTCAGATTGATCATGGCCCTCAAACTTCAGAAAACAGAATTCCAAAGTAAATTGAAAGTCCAATCATCATAGATGAAGGGATAAATTTCAGCCTTACTTAAGATAAATATAGCGAAGTAGTTGTGTCCTATGAAACCAGTTCTAACCTCTGAAAGTTACAATTGGATGTAAATGCTTAAAAGCACAATTCTACTTAAAGCATTTTAGCAATCACCAACAAAAGCCCATTTCACTGGATTTAATGAAAATGTGAAGCATTAAATCGGAGTTTGTTTTTTATTTGAAATAGCTTAGAAAGAAACCTAGAACATAAATGTCTGACTTTATTAAGCACACCAAAGCAAATTAAAGAAATTATGACATAGGAGTAAACACATACCCCCTCCAGCTCCGGGAAGTGCTCCAGAAACTGTGCCACGTATGTGACAATTGACTGTTCATCGGGTGATTCCACCATGATATCTATGGAGACATATGCAAGGGGCTTGAGCACCCATGGCTTTAAACGTTCTTGCAGAGGAACAGGTCATCAGACATTTATCCTGCCTTTATCGTAAGAGAATTACCAGCTACAAACACTTCTTTTCCTTTTCTGACAGATAAGATAAAGGCTCTCCACTGTTGATGGCCCTCAACAGAGTTCTCAATATCTTATTCACATTAATTTTTTCCTATTTCCAAACACACACTGAATCCAATTGGGATTTATACTGTCATTTATGCTGTTGTCAGTAGACAGCTGAGTGTTGTTGAGTAACAATACAGAGGTTTATTTTTGGCAGGATGGCCCACTTCTAACAGGTGACCCGTGAAAGTGCAATTGTGCTTTCAATCATAAGGCCTAACACCTGTCTAGCAGAGGTCAGTAAAAAGCACTACAAGAAGTCCATTTACATACATATATTTAGATACACACACATACACTTGTAGTTACATATATAAATGTGTGCATATATATTCACTGTAAAGTGCAAACTGGGAGATGCAAATGCATTTGAACAGGTATCTATCCATTTTCCTGGTACGGCAGCCTCACACACTTCATCCTGGAGGGACATTTAGTCTCTGCAGACTGAGGTGTTCCAAAACAGTGCTAATGCACTGAGACACTCCTCAGCACAACAATTAACACCCCCTAGTAATGCAGATGTCACATAGCATCTAAGCATGAACCAGGACCAGTGTACACAGATAAAACCATCGCTGCAGCCAAGGAGTTTACAAATATGACTGCCAGCATACAACTACAAGCCACTGACCAATTAATTTTTATTTTTCTAATCAGTAAGCTCAACACACTGATCACATCAATAGCCCAATCACTGGGAGGTTTTTGGTAGGTATCACAATGCAATATTCATGAATTCATTATAGTTTGAATGTTACCCAACAAAGCTGATGTAGGCGTTTTACCTTCTGGTTCGAGGAGCCGAGGAACACCCAGCTTATTCTGTGCTATGCTGAAAGCATCCTCCAGGTTTTCTCGTGCTGATTTCTCCAGTGCTTGCTTCATGTCTACCAAAGTACAGTCTATGGCTTTTATGACGGCTAAGAAAGCAAGGCCACTCCTCCAACTGCTGGTAAAGTCCTGAACTGCAACGCCGTACCTAAGCAGAATTACACACAGTTTACATGGGTGGTTGTGTTACAAAATCCAAAGGCATCATCATTTTCAAAGACTCCTGAGAATTAACATGTAAGGTTGCTGAGTTGCACTTGTCACATTTTTGGATTTCAAAATGCACAAACACATCCAGAAAACGCAGATTCACAAACTGGATTGGTGTGGCTAACAGCTGACATCAACCTGCTTGTGGGAAGTAGTGAGTGAAAACAAAGCCCTCAAGAATTCAGCAACCACATTTAACATTCACAAAACCAAATGTCTCTGTGATTCCTGTTTCTGTTGCTCTCCAGCATTTTAATGCCATAGCATGGGAAAACTGCCAAGATTTAAATATTTAAACACATAAGCATAAATGATTCACATTCTTGTGTACTTGGCCTTCTATAGCAGAGAATTTGCCAAATGCAAATGGTGTTAGCATATGCAGAAACCACAAGTTTATGCCCAAAGTTTTGGAGGAAAAAAGCAGCCATCAAACTTGCAATGAAACAGCCCCAGAATAGAAAATTCTGCAGATCATGGGATAACAGGATTATAATGACGCTATTATGTTTTTAATTGTGCAGTTGCAAGAACAACCTTCTCCTATTAGATGTTTTCAACTTGTATTCTTTGTCTGGGCTGAAAAGTCTATGTCCTTTACTTCTCAGGACCTCACTTTCCTTGTACCACCTCCCTGTTAATGATGATAACAGCATTATTTTGGGACTAAAACTGTGCTTCCTCTATGGTCCACACTGGCAGCAGTGAACTACAGATCTCAATGGGTCAACTTTATCTGCTCAACAAGCACCCATAGCTTCACTGAAGACAACCAAGGGATGATGTGTTCCACAGGACCAAGTATTTAAGATGCAATTTTGTGTCTTTAACACTAGACACAGAAAATTTGTGTTCAAAGGCAGATTTGGACATATAAATCAACAGACAAAAATGACAAATATTCAGCAAGCCAACCTGTATAAGTAACTTTGTCCCATTCTCTCTTTAAAACCCTCTGCCAGTCATCAGTTCAGATAACAATATATCTAAAATATAGTCCAAACATTTGCATGTGCACGAGACATCTTACACTACAGTTTTTTAACGTGACAGTAAGTCTGCCAGGATAAAGCATTGCTAGTCAAAATGCTTTGGCAAAAAAAACACTTTTTTATGAAAGAGGATAGAGATGTGTAGTGCAATGGAAACGGATTCAAATTTTACAAGTTCAAGAGAAGTGATTTAAGTTTCACTCTCTTCCCCTCTTGAATTCTGAGGAAGGAGGGACTCTAGTAGGGCCTCTGTCCTTCAAGGCACTCTGCAGCACACAGAGAAGCTTCCTCAGGGCTGTTGCTTAATTTCAAAGGCTGTTGATAAAGCCTTTCAATACATTTATTTTTTCAGTTCACCCCCTGGTTATACCTAGCTTTTAATTAGCAAAAAATATCAGACAGACTGCATGGAAGCCAGGGGTATGGGGAGCAGGGAATGATCCTGTTTTCAACAGCATCAAGCAGGTTAGCGCAAGTTAACATTTAACAGTCCGGCAGCGGGCTCCAAGGTCAGCCGGCTGCCTTAGACGCATGGCCATAGTGAAACACCCCCTGCAGAGACCCTGCGCTCCCAAACTTGGGAAGCAGAAGCAGCCACGGCACATGGCAACACACCCACGGGCCAGGACAGAGAAAAGGGATTCAGCTTCAAAAGGGCAGGTGGCAAGACACAGTTTTATCCAGGGGTTTGTTAACTTACTTTCTGGTTTTCCTCTGAACCCAGATTAGAAGGGCCCTGATGGCTTTCCGCTGATCCTTCACTGTAATGGACATGTTTCTCTCCACGCTGGGAGTGCTGGGGGATGTGTCTGACTCTGGACCACTGGGCCCAGAGGACAGGCTGGAGGAGGAGGAGTTCCTGTTGAGGTTGCCTGTCAGCTCCTTAATCTGTAATAAAATCAGAAACATGCACAGTGCTCTGCTTTATCACTGGCAGCACCGTGTCCTTGTTTGCATGCAAACTTGAAAGAGATCAGTGCCATAACTGAATTTGAAGAGGTAATTATAGTCCTGTCCATTTTAACTCTCAACTTGTATCGCACAGGCATGACAGCCCCAGACATCAGAAAGGGCAGGATACTGTTCAGTCTGAACTATGCAGATTCCCATTAAATAAAAAGCAAAGAAACGCATCCTTGAAAGCAAAGTTAATTTAACTGAAATTGTTCTCTTCACAGGAGTTGCTTGAGTGAAATATTTTTAGTCACAAAATGGTGACCTGCATCAGCACTCCTGTCCTTGGTCAGCACTGACATTTGACTGGGCTCTGCTGTTTTTGGTCCCCTGTGCCCCCTGCTGCCAGGGCGACAGACCCTGGTCGCACCATCTCTGCCTGAGTTTGTGTGGCCAAAGTGGCTCTGTGCAGCACTTTTCAGCCCGAGCAGCTTTGCCAGGAGAAGACCCAGTGCAACTTCAAGATCACTTTTTTAACCTTATAGCCATTTTTTAAATAAGACCAAGAGAATGAAAGGGCCTCACGGTCTTATGAGAGTTTCAGAACTCTACCTCCATCTCTCTCTGTCCATTAACATTTGGTATTGTCTAGAAGATTATTTTCAAGCTATGTATAGGTTAGGGCACAGTTTTAATCTAAACCTGGGGCTAAATCAATTTTCAGCCTCAAATCAGTTTTATCAGTTCCAGGCCCTTCAAGATCTTTCATTTGGCCATCTACATCAGTTGTGAATTTTTGCCATGTTAAGTAAGACTCCAGAGATCAGTGATTCTAAAGGGAATTTCCCACCACATTGGATCAAATCCAGAAAAGGTTATTGAAAATAAACTGTGACCTGGAACCAAACCCAGGATATTGGTTCAGATCCAGGGAATCTGGAACAGAACCCTGAGAAGGCACAGGAGAGAAAGGAAAGTAGTAATCTGAAGCTCTAATTCAGGTCCAAGTCAAATGAGGGCTTAAATTGTCTTAAATTTACACTAAAATAGGTCCAATGAAGTAAAATGAAAGCAGCTGCAAGTATAAAACTAATGTATATTAGGAGGCCAAAGCTCAGGTTTGCTATGATTAATTATATTCTTTAAGATTAGAAATCAATTTAAAAAACAGTATTCAGCTGGAATAGATTGATGCCATGAAGACTGTTCACTTATAAGTAAAGTATTCAAATTTTATTACCTGAAAAAACAAGATTATATTCCATATTAGTCCAAGTACGAGAGAGGAATTTCCATCTGCTATTTCTGCTGCATCGATGCTAACAAGCTTTACCTGCAGAAGAGATAATAAATCCAGAGCCAAATTCAAAGCAGCAAAGTATATGCAAAAAATGCACTGAGACTACTGGGTATGTTCACAGCACTTGTGCCACTGACTGGCCAGCCAGAAAGCAATACTGAAATCCTATATTAAGGATAATTTTCCCTGATTACAATCACCCTGCTCCTAGAACTCCTACCTGAAGACCCCAGCATAGTCTGCAGAACAAAGATCAACGCAGTTCTGCATTCCTGGGACCACAAATGTGTTTCCTTCATATAAAAATGGAAAAGGGGGCCCACTCCAGTGGATCCCATTCATAAAAAGTAGAGTCACTTCTCATACAAAAATTTAAAATCCTAGTAAGATCTGCTTACTTCTTTTTTGCTATACATCTCCTTTCTCCTTGCTTATCCCACCTTACACAGCCTGTCACAGAGTTCTGATTAAATCAATTTGCAAAGGATAGGGTTGCCTAATCCAAGCAAACTCTAGACTTTCCCACAGAGGTTTTTTCCAGCTGATAACACCAGGATGTTATTCTCTTAGACAACACAGACTTGGTTTTGGCAAAGGTCACAAGGAGGGAGGAAACAAGGAAGCTGTCAGTACTGCACATGGCACCCAGACTGGATTAAAGCCCAACATCCAGCCCATTTATCACTGAGAAATCCCGGACACGGTGAATCACTCAGCAGTGCTTTACCCTGCTGCCCCAGCTCCACAGAAGCACAGGCTGACGGGTTCCACCCACTGTGGTTTAATATCTAACCCTGAAGCTCTTGGCAGCCAAGGCATTCTGCCAAAACTTTCATTGCCACCCTTCACTAACCGGTTTGGTTAAGCTGAAAAATGGAAAGCAAAATAACTTTTAACCAGTGGTTTGCACAACATTTTCGATGTCAGCAAGAAGACACTTCTAACTGTCATATTTCAAGGCTCAGATTTCTTGCTAGCTCTGAAGCATTTGGCATGGGAAAACCTTTAAGACTTAGTGAATTTGAATAGCACTTTCTCCAGAACAGGGAGCAAGTGGCATTTATCATTACACTGCTCAGTGTGAGCTCTGTCCCCTTACTGCTGCTGAAGTTTGCTGCCCAGCCCAGTCAAAATACCCAGCAGGTAATACCAGCTGCTGGTATTACGTCACAGCAATATTAAGATATTGGCTGCTTACACTTAAGGGAACAAGAAATCCATACAAAAGGGGTTTTAGCACTACTAATTAAAAGGCCATCTGTATTCAAGGCCCCTCTTGCCTGGCCTAGCTCACTAAGGTTCTAGGTTGTCCCCTGTTGAGGTCCTGGCAACCAGACATGCTTCAGCTGCAGCTCTGCAATGTGCTGGTACCAACAGAGAGAAAAAGGTCTCATCTGCCAGTGGGTCTTAGCTGGATCTGCACAGAAAGCAACAACCTGCAAACTGTTAAGAAATATGTTAATATGTAAAATATTTTTTCTCAGTTCTACAGCAAGATGTGTAGACGTACACATTTAGGGCCAGAACAGCCCCTACTGATGGGGTCTTCATAGGGAGATTGGAACACCTGGAAGATACTGGACAACTTCTTGACCTTTCATATCCTCTGCTGGGGAAAAAGGCAAAGGATGTTAAACCTCACACAGCTCTGAGGTTTTAAGAGGTGCATTAAGACCTCACATCCTGCTCATTTTTGCAATGGTGTTTGCAGCAACTCTCCTGCATGACTAGCACTGCTTCAGGACCTCCAGAGCAAGAGCTCAGCTCAGTGCAGGGAAGCACCAAGTGACATCAGTTGCTGTTGGCATGCAAGACAGGGTTTTGCCTCTGTGCACACACTGCATCCCCCTCACTCATTAAGTTTAAGGTTATTGCAGTTTCTTACAGGAAACAGCTCATTTTCTCTTTCTGGAAGATCTAGGTATACCAGGTATATGAGTTGTTACATGGCTGGGACTTCTCTTGACCCCATTACTCCTCAACATTTTTCAAGAGCAGAGAGTTTTCAATACACAGGCCACTTCAAAAGCCCATAATGGGTGATATAAAGAGAAAGAATTAATCATTTCAAGCCACGGGTCTGATCACACGCGGTCACTTACAACTTTAGGAAGCGATGCTGCAGTAGTGCCAACTATGAGGGAAGTTAAATCCCCATACGGCTTTGACTTCTGGAATTATGCATTTATGCCACGTTCCTAGATCTCATTTTCTATTGCCTTTGACTCATGATCAGCTACTGCAGCAGTCAGTTTACCAGAAAAATACATGATTTGTAATATTCAAACTATTTCTGACAAAAGAAAGTCACTTACCTTCAGTGTAACTGAAGTAATGCCAGTAAAACCCAGCTCGTAAAAATTACTTGCATTTCTTTTTATTTTCTTTTAATATTGGGTTTCTGATCCTTTAATCCCATTGAACTTTTACATATAAAATGAACAAATAATCCTTGTTTTAGACTACATAGGTGTTCTTGTTGTGCATTTTTATGTGACTTTCCAGCCTGGCTGCTAAGGTAAGTCAGTCTCTTTAAGCGGTACATTCCTCTTATGTAAACACAGCACATCAGAGTAACTAGAACTACAACAATGCAAGTTGCAGTATATATTAAGAAAAAATATTAAGACCAGTCTTTGGAAATACTCACATTACTGTCCTCCAAGAACTTCAGTGCTTTGGCTATGTTGTTCAAACGAAAAATGCGATGGGTTGAAGATTTGTATTCGTGCATCTAGATAAAAGAAGAGCCACACAGTTTTAAAAAATGGTGAAATTATTCACCATATCCTGCAAAGCTTAAAAATCAACAAGCACTGAGGCAAAATAAAGCTAAGGAAATCTACCTATGTAAAATTATTGCCATCTTTTGTGAGCAGTAAAATGCTTCAGCTACATGACTGTAGCAAAATAGGGTTAGCAACCAGCCTTTCTGCTCTCCAGATGTTAACCCTCTCTTGGACCTGCCACACTGATTATTTATGTAATCACTCCCCAACTATGTTCAGTCACAAGATCAAATTTGCCTGAAAATCCATAATAATAGATTCTTTTTGTCCTGAAACAAATGAAATTATTCTAATTAGGAAGTATAAGCAATTGTCATAGCGGGCATAAGCAGATGGAAGGCAAAAACCTTCACTTTGGGAAAAATGAACAGATTTTTCACGCCTGTCTCCCTGGAATTCCACTTTGGCACACTGTTTTTATCACATGTGTGCAGAAACACCTAACAAGAAGTTTGGCCAGCTGACCTTACCCCCTTCTGACCTCCGCCCTGATCCCTTGAGGCATAACCTAGGGTTTACCATGATGTATCTCCCCGTTCAATTGCTTTCCAGCCTGGGCCTCCATTCAATCTGTGTGAATGCACACAGAGACACTACTGCTTCTGCTGCAGCTCCCCAAAACTGCAAGAATATTAAAAAACAGGTGGTTCTGAATGTGTGACAATACATTCAGGGACCATTCCTGCTGCAGAAAGCAGATCACCAGGTGATCACCAAGTGCACGTGCAGCAGTGAGACTGCCCCAGAACAGGCTGCTCCTCTTGTCCAAGTGTGATACCCACACAGAGGAGAGTTCTTGCTGAGAAGATTGATGGAGAAAAAAAACATTAAAGTCAACTGTAACTGGCATTTTTATTTGCACTGGGTGTTCCATTTCTCGTATGTGGAACTTTAAATAAAGGAGAGAAAAAGGTTCTGATTAGCGAAGCTTTGCCGTGCTGATTTAGACCATATTAGTAAGACTAATGAAAGCTGAGCCAGGACACCAGATCTAAACTCACACCGACAGCAAGCATCAGCAGACCTATTGAGTGTCATAATCATCTTAGACAAAATAGAAACAGAACTTACAGATTAAAAGAATAATACAGCAAGTATGTGTTTTCTTGATAATGTGACTTGGGTGGTCTCCAAATGGAGTATGTGAGCATTAATGTATTAAAGGCTTAAAAACCCTGAGGCGTAGGAACATTAACACTGATCACACACCATTTACACCTCATTGTTATGTATTTCCTTGAAATCTAAGTTACAGCTCAAGACACCGACCTGTAACATAAGGAAATTACAACAAAACTGCTGAAATTCTTATTACTATACCCAAGACATGGGACCAAATTCGCCCTTATTCCTTGGATGTCCATACATCATTGCTCGTAACATACCAAGCTTCATCCCTACAGAGGTTTCTCCCCCTCTGTACCTACCAGCTTTTGTCCTGAGAGGACTTCCAGGAGCGCCATCAAGATTTTGCCATCTTGTATATCAATAAACAAGTCTCTCACTTTCAAAGGAGGCTTGCACTGTGAAGAAAAGAAACCAGGTAGCTTTTAAAGCAGTACTGTTTGGTAAGTCACCGTGATTTCAGAGTCAGAAGGAGAATTTTACAAGACAGATACTAGAAGTAAATCATAGCCTGCAGGAAGAAAGAGCTGACTATTCTTCACATCAGTGTCAATTCTGTCCTAGGAATGTTGGAGCTAAAACTGAGATACAGTACTCATGTAACTGAGATCAGGCAAGGACTAATTCCAGATTTCCCATGACAGAATCTAACCCCAAATACTCTGCCTAAGAAGTATGGGTTGGATGCTGATCTCTCAGACTATGACAAGTCCAGCAGAAGCAAATACCACTTTATACAGAAATAAGCCCGTGATCCAGCCAGCCACAATGTCCTGTCTCCTTTGAAAGGTGTCTGGTGGTGTGATTCTGCTTCCCAGTATTTTCTAAGTACTTTAAATAGCAACTTCTCATATTGTGTCTCTCTCTTCTCAGCAAACTCCTCCAAAAGGAACCATGTCCTCACTTCACTGAGGTGCTGGCTGATTTGTGCGCTGTGAGGCACACAGCCAAATCAGCTCAGCCCTTAGGGGTAGTCCTAGCTGCAGTAATTAAACTCTCTTCAGGTGTCACTCACTCACGTGTCCCTAAAGAACCCAGTCTTTTTATCTTTGGATGGGCAACACACTACTGGTTCCATTAAGAACTGCTCCTGGCAAACTGGGACCATGCATTTTCATTACTGGTCTTTAATCTAGCCAAGAGCACTAAACAATGCTCCATGAAAGAAAGCAAGGCATCACTCATTTCAAAATTAAATAACCTATCTGAAAGCCTCAAGCCCAAACCTTTTCTATTCTTTCAGTACTTAAGGCAAGAAGAAACAGAACTCAGAAATGCAGATTACACCCAATTATCCCATGACCAGCAGATCCAGATCCTCTCAAAAGATGACCCAAGTGGGATGGTCTGCTCCAAAAGGAGACATACCACAACTTCAGTTTCATGAAGGAATACAAGAAGAATTCATTGCTGCCTCTGAAAGAAAGAAGCTACTCTGCGAGAAGTGCTTCTTTGAGGACAAAGGCAGAAGCCACCTCTCTCAGTGAGTGTCCTCAGGGAATCACCTCTAATTAGAGACAGCTTTGATGAAGCTCTCATTCTTTACATGTGTATGTTTATTATGCCACTTCCAGGAAAAACATTAATATAGCAGAAGACTTTTGCCCTTTCTCCAGAAAAGCATTTTTCTTTGTTGAATCAGAGAGGAAAAAATTTGTATGAACTCCAGAGAAAGCTGACCTGCCCACAAAGGTTCTAAGCCTTCATATGCTTGGCACTGCAGAATTAACAGCACCTTACAGCCTTTTTCATTATATAATTCCTTCTGTAAATCAAAGACCTTCTCTACAGTCACATATTTGACAACCCTTTCTGACAACTTCCAAAACTACAGTTAGTTTAAAGCCCTAGAGCCTGATTCACGAAGGCATCACGTAACACTGTCTTCGTTCTGAGGGGCCCTTGGGAGCAATTGCTAGTCAAAACGTTTCTAGCTGGCCTTATTCTGATTTTCCAGTGAGATTTAAGAGGATCCCTTTATGTCTTCAGCAACACTCACTGCAGAGTAGTGGACTTAAGCAACTATTTATGTGATGCCTTTCTTCTAAAACCCCTTTACTTTACTGTGTCTGAAATGCAATCACTTTCCAAGAACTAAAGGAGCTAAACTGATAGTCAGTTTGGGGCCCAAACTTAGACCCAGTCTGTACTTTTTGAAATTTAGCCACAGATACTAACACATTGTGGAGCTCAAACATCAGTCAAAGGACTTCATGTAGGTCAAGAAGCTGGTCTCATTCCTTGATCCTGCACTAACCATTGCTGCTAACTCAGTAATATTTTTTTTTCTCTTTTCAACCTCAACAGAAAGAAAAAGGTTTTCTGCATGACAGACTAATCAGGAATGTTAGTACTTATTTACTATCAATAAGAACAGCAAACTAGGTTTAATAGCCATATTGTGGTGTGATTAAGAAACAACTACAACTTAAAGATATGATGTTCAAAAATTAGTTTTCTGATGAAAGTGGATACGTGAAGATCCCATCATACTGCCCCCCACAACATGACTGATGGAATTAATGTTTTCCATCTTCAGACTTGGGATGAAAACAGGTTCTGAAGAACATCTGTCTTTGGCCATGATGCCTCAGACATTCCAATGTCCAGTCCAGGGAAGAACACAAACATCAACACCAGAGCAGCGTCAATTACATTTGATTCTATGTGGGCGCATTCTATGGGAAAAATCTACCCTCATGGTAACAGACAGTAGCATTAAAGACTTAAATGCACCTAAGATGAACTAAAACTACCCAAGCATTGGCTGTACCTAAAAACAAATTTTAATTCATCCAGAAATAGGCTTTGAGCTTTCCCTCATTCTTCTCCAAATGTCCCCACATGCACAAAAGTCAACTTTCTTTCCAAATTTTAACTCCTTTAAAAGGAGTTAACTGCAATCTGTCAATGCCTGTGTCCTTGTATCCCAATATCAGGACTGTTTGTCAGTCTTACCTTCCCCAAGTGCAGGTTTATCCATCTGGTAAAGGTTCTCTTCTGTACATTTTCCCGTTCAACTAGAAATAACAGAAACAAAAAACAGCACTTAAGTTTCCAGAAAAGGGAAAGCTGGAAGGAAATTTCAGAAACTGATGCACAAAACAGAATTCATGATAGCCCGGCAAATAAAACAAATACATTCCAAATTAGGAGACATAAGTTTGAGCTACAGTGTTTTATTCAATTTCTTTGCCCAGACATGACCTATACACTTGTAGATGCATTTTTAAAGGTGGAAGGAAGGAATCTCTCTTAGTTTTGCAATCTTCAATGCTCAGCTTCTGAGAGCTGAACATTTATTTATGTACTGGGCACAGCTCTCCAGTGATGTCACCCTCTGAGCAGGCAGCTTGACCCTTCTGTGCCAATTTACAGGATTACTGCTCTGACACCCTCATGTAAATTGGGCTGGTGTGGGTTCCAGTACACTTGCACGCACAAGGAAACAGTACCAACACAACAATTTTGTCTTCATTCTTATGAATGGAAAAGCCTCACCAAATCTCATCTTCCCAATCTCCTAATCAGTGCATTTAAAATCAAAATTCCAAGTCCCTAGACTGAAGAAACATTATATTTATATTGCAATAAGACAAGGAGTGCTTGTTCCTTGCCAGAAGTGCTGTATGCTGGGTGCTGTACAAACAGCTCTTGGGCCAGCTGAAGAGTTTTTAATCACATCTGCCATTTCCTGAATCCATTTCCATAGTGAACTACAGCAGAAGTGTAAGGGGAATCATATTACTGACCAGCTTTCATTTACCTTCTAATATAAAAAAGTAAACCATATATTTAATATAAATGAAGTAGACTGTCAGAGTAATATTTAATTTTAAAGACAATTATTCTCAAGTGGTTCTCTGGTTTCACTTGAATTAAGAAAATCTGGCAATTTATGAACAAAAACCATTAAAACTAGCTAAATGCTGTATTTCAATTTACTCATAAGGCATATCAAATATATTTAAAAACCATTTTGTGTTTCTTCAGCCCTACAAAAATAGCTAACCTATCTACTGGGAAATCACATTCTGTAAAAGTCTGGTTTGTTTTTATTGGTCAGACTGATTACAGGCCAAGCAGTAGCTTCCGTAAATCAAATTTTAATATTGTTCTTTTTGATCATTTTAACTGAAGGGTCAGCAGCCTCTAATCATATGTATAATTGTTTTCCTTATTTTGATGCATTGGAATAGAGCTTTCAGCATGAAGCACATCTGTCACTGACGTTCAGGCCTTTCAAGTCGTCTTATTTCATAAAACCTGATTTTATGTAGGATTGGTTAAAAAAAGTCATTACCCCTTAAGTGCTTTAGAAAACACAGAAAATGCCAAACTAATTATTGCTGTTGGCTTTTCTTCTAAAATGTCTTAGAAGAATGTGCACAGATTTGAAACAGCTCTCTACAAATGAAACTGTAAATTATATTAGGATTCCAGAGTATCTGTAAAACACCCACAGCATTTACCACCTACAAATCCCACAGTACAATAAACTCAGAGATGTGTCACATATTTCTTGGGCTTCTCTTCCTTCAGCACCTTGACCCCAGAACTGGCTTTCCATGCACTCTCACAGCCACAGCTGAACAGAAGTGCTATGTGTCACCCAGGGTGTAACTTCCACAATCGATCTGCTAAAATTAACCTTGAGGGTGGGTGGAGGTTAATGTTAAGCCAGAACTGTTCCCACATATACTTCTTTCTGTTCAAATACAAGTGTTGGTGCAAAGGGGAAGGTAGAACAGGCACAGGAGGTAGCAGCAGCCAACAGGGCCACCTCTTAAACTTGTCAGAATGCTCAGGAATGCTTGGATGGGCATCAGTGCCAGGCTTTGGGAAGGAAAGGAGACCTTATCAAATGGCTGGATGTACAGACTTACGATGTCAACCAAAAGCAAAGCGGAAACACAGAAGGGTACAAAGAAGCAAATATAATGATTTCTGGTGTCATCAGAAGCTTGGTTTCTTGTCCTATTTTTCACCAGTAACTTTGACAACCTTCATTTTCAGGGTAAATAAGGATGCAGAAGAGAGCTGTGTTTATTTACAGATCATCCATAAAACTGAGCATACACTGGCTCCCAGTTTCGCTGCAGAAATTCTGCCATGATGCAAATTAGGAGTTGCACATATGCCTCAAAGGCTGGGTGAGCCAAGCTGGTATTACTGCTTTGGGAAGCTCACACACCAAAAAAAAAAAAAAAAGGGAAAAAAACCCCCAAGAACCCCCAAAAACAAAACAAAAAAACAACAAAACAAAAACCTTCTCCCCCCCCCCCCCCCAAAAAAAACCAACAAAAAAAAAACCCACAAAAAAACAAGGCACAGTCAGGAAAGCACTTGCACACATAGACAGATTTCTGACATGACTCAGTGAACGTTTCTATGGCAAACAGCCTCTTTCCAGGAAGAGCAATGACTCCAGAATGGGCACTATTTGATTCTGTAATAGCCTAAGGCAAAAGTAACTGGATGGGTAAGAGGAAAAGGGAGGAAATGTGTTTATAAAATCCCTAAGGCAGACAAACCCCTAATGCAGTCCATATGCTTGATGGCAGAGTTTATGGGAAAAGTTCAGCACAGGTATTTACTGATGTGTGCCTATAACTACTATTCTCCTCCAGCTTTGTGGACCTCCCAGTTTCAGTACAGCCCCTCTTCTCCACAACCTTTTCATGAAAGATGATTGTAGAGACTCTATAAACTTCATACAGTTTCTATATATTAAATCTTTTTTTCTCCTTCACACCTACTATTATATAAAAGTGAAGAAAATCATTCAAGTCTTAAGTTCCTATGCTTACGTATATAGTTTACTGAAACTGCACTGCACTGTGTTTACTGGGCAGCTAGAGAGCAATAACACCATTATAAAATAATAATTACACCCACCATATGGCTGGCCTGCACACAAATCCTATGTTGGAAAAGAAGGATGCCTGCTGTGAGGGTTGGATTGAAAGATGTAATGCTGGAAGGTAGTAAAAAGTTAGGAATTGCCATTTTGCTTCAGGTCAAACCTTGACATAAGATAAAAATTACACAGAGAAATTTTGACCACCACACAGAAGCTGGGTCTTTCATACTCTTCCAATAAGCTCAGCTGTAACATGCTTTCACAGGAGGGTCTAAAATGTTGCAGAGGCACAGTATTTATATGAAAGTCCATGGGGAAGTCACTGACAGGCATCAGCTGTAACAATTTAGAGGGGAAGAAACCTCTAGAGAAGGAAAAGGTGTGCTGTTAGGATGATGAACCTATTGTATAACCCACACAGTTCACTGCCCCGCACTGTGCCCTAGATCAGCAGAATATGGCTCAGCCCCAGTATCTGCACCTTAGCAAGTCTGCAAATAAATACTCACAAAGATATACCACTTTGTCAAATCTTATAGCAAAGGCAACTAATTCATCACAGAGTAAAACTAAGCTAGTTCAAAAACCACTTGGGCAGAATTCAAGGTTAAGCTGCTAATGCACAAGGGAGTTCAGCTGCTTTCCTGTGTGGCACTATTTCCTTCCCCATCACTCTAGAAATTCCTTAGTCATTTACTAATGCCATTTCTTCCTCTCTCAAATCTCCCCAAAGGTCACTACTGTTGTGTCACCTACAGGAAGCCAATCCCTAAGAGCCTCTACATTCAACAGCAAATTTGAGATAGCAAATATTGATTTGCTTTTAAATACTATTTATTCTGTTGTTGTAGAACCAGTTATGAATAATCCTCTGAGGCACACCATGATGGGGCTGGGCACATCAAGGAACTATGAAACGTGGAAGCTGATTTGAGTGGAACACTTCTCAGTGTGTAATTACACAGCTTCAGAAAACTGCTTGATTAGCATGTATGGATATTACTCCCAAAGCAAAGCAGAAGGTCACTTAAATTTGCTTTCAAACCTATTAGCATTTCATCTAGGATATCATCATCAGATGACATTAAAACCTTCACAACAGGCCAAGCCAGTTTTTAGATCCACTTGCAACTTACCTTCTGGACATCTTGCTAAGTACCAGTTTTATAATATGCACAAAAGCCAGCTTCCTTTTTTTCTACCACAAGTAACAACCCCTATAGATACAAGATATACCTGTTATTAACATAAGGCAAGTTTTCAAGATGGAAATGACAGTGTTGGCCACCTAACTGTGACAGAGGATGCTTTAAGCAGCCTTGGCTTCAGAGGCAATAACCTGCCAGGAGAATCACCCCATATTCATTTCTTAAGTAACCAGTGGCCACCACAGAACCAGCTTATAACATGCATGGCTCTGGAGGCATCCCAGCATTTGCCAAAGTCTTTGATCTGGAGAAAATGGCACTTCTTATTACACAACAAAAATATATGGGAAAATGTATGTTAATTAAATACTACAGCCTAACTCCAAAGTGGAACGTGGTTCAGACACCTTAAGTCTTGGGAAATGTAAATTCCTCTCCTTCCACCTTCCTCACCCCCAAAATCCTGTTCATACAGTTAAACAATCAATCAGTCTCTAATGAACACGCACTGAACAATCTACTTTTGAACTCCAGGCCAATAAAAAAAAAAAAAAGAACTGAATTTTAAACTTGGCTTCACAGTGCTCCTGCACTGTGGCTCAGCCTAGGTATTTCTGATTACCAGGCATCATACTATCAAACCTGAATACTCTTTTCTCTGCAAACAAATGCTCATGAAGGAAGCCAGACCGACATCTTAGAAAATGAATTTTACCTAACATTGCTCATTTGCGATGATGATAGATACAAGTAATTGCATGTGGGCAAATAAAGGCCATGCCATTAGTTACAGTAAGCGGTCAGACATTAGATACAGGATATTGATGCCAGATACCGGATACTGACAACTGTAAGGAAGCACAGATCTTTGTCCGGGAGACCTTCTACTGTTCAAACATGACACGTGGGACAAAGTTCAGATGCAAATACCAGAGACAGAGCACCTGCAAGCAACGCATCTGACACGGGAAGGCTGATTAAAGGTGTGCTGTAACAAAAATGAGGGTGAGCAAGGGTGGATGGATGGAGGGTAGCAACTGACAGCAAAATAACTGGGATGAAATGTGTAAATTAGGGCAGGCCAAAGTGCAATTAAATTTTCCACTTTTGTTTCATCTCAATACAGAGTTACATTAAACATATTGAACTATGAATGCTTAGAGACTTGGTCTCTATTATATGTTTTCACAAGAAGATGAAAAAATAGCTCACAACATAAGACAACACATAGGAAAACACATTCCTCTCATTTATATGGTGCTGTTCAGCTACACTGCTCTGTGAGTACTCAGTATTTGCGTGTAAAAATCTCTGTATTTGTGAGAGTGTGAATTTTAAAGGCATAATCAAAGAATAAGAAATAATTTTATCCAAATTGCCCACAAAATTCATTTTACAAGCTTCTGAATTCCTGCGAATTCTATATTTTCCTTGTGCTTAAGAAACCCCCAAACAGCTCAGAGGATTAATATAAATTTTCTGTTTGATCTATACGGGGGTTGAGGGCTTTGTTGTGTACCATATGCCAATTTGATGTAATTTGGAGCACATGAAATATTAAATCCTAAAAACTCTGGTTTTCTAAAGGAAACATTAACTACACTATATAACATGAGTCTGCTCTCAAGTTACCTCCTATGAAACAGGGCCTCTAAGCCTTCCAGATGAAGTTGTAAAGTTAATTGTTTGTTGAAACTGACCCATTTATTAGGGTCATTATTAAATTTCTATGGCAGGTGTTGAAAGCTTGAGGCTTTTTCATTCCATCGAAGTTGCAGAGTCAAAATATAACTGGTTCAAAATTCTTTAAAACTCAGGTTGGTCCTGCAGAACACAAACATCATAAGATGCTAGGCATTACATTTTCATTAGCTGCAGCTAAACAGGTTTGTTTTGCAGTTCAATGTCTGCTTATAACAAAATATTTACTGCTGCAATTGGTATATTAGGATTACATGCACCAAACAAATATTACAGGATGAATATGAGATTTCTAAAAAACTCTTAGTGCTTCAATCTTCACAATGTCTGAGACAGATGTTCCTCTTACCAAAGCATTAGAAAGATGAATTTACTTGTAAATTCTACTGGGCTCTGGAAGAGAAATCCTACATAAAATATTACTATTAGAGCTGATCAAAATAGCTTCCAATAAGAGGGATTTACATTTCCCCCTTGAAAACTAATTTGGTAGTGGCAGATGGTAAAGATTCCCCTCCATGTACCCTTCAATCATAAAGCAAACATCTTTGTTCTCATGACTCTTGATAGACATGGAAAACGTTATTGAACAGATTAACAAAATTTCTCATTTACGTACCAGGAATATTATGAAACAAAATATGACAAGGTTAAAAAAGAGAAATACAATTCTGTTCTGAACACTAGGAATGAAACAAACATTAGCGTTTACCAAGAAGATTGCTGGACCCAAATAAAGTATTACTTAGGTTAAATTCAGTGGGTGTGGAATTGATCTAACAAGTGACTTAAGTGTTAATCCAGCAAGAGGTTTTCAGGCTGTGCAGAGCACCTTTTGGGGTTTATTAGACACTGTTCAAGGATCATAATATCTCCTTTTGCACAAGAAAAGAAACAGGATTTGCTGTTACCAGCAATGGCCATTAAGAGAAACACAACAACAACCAACATCTCGGTTCAAGAGTTGCTCCTTGCCCAGAGTTCCTGGTGTTCCAGTGCTGTTTGTTGCACTAGATCTGGTTTCTCCAAATGGTTCACCTGCTGATGTTTCCTGGAGCTATTGAGATACCCAGCTCTGCAGCAGGCAAAAAGCCCGACCTTTGTCATTGCTAAAGTCCTGAGCTCTGCTTCAAAGCACAATACTTAACTTCAGTTTCAACCTCTTGCACCTTTCCTACCTACCTGAGTATATCAGATCTGATTCTCTTCACTTGCTCAAAAATAAAATCAGGAGTGTCCTTCTGAAACAAACAAAATTATAGTAGATGTACTCGGCCAGGTACCAGTTAGCCCTGTCTTCATATTAGTTAGAGAAACGGCTCTTGAATCAAGTTCACATCAACATGGTTTTATTAGCACTAGCACAGCCCTTTCCCTCCCACATGGAGAAGAATGTCCCATACTCATAGCAGTATCTGCACCAGTATCTATATATAATCACTTCTAACACAAGATCTCCATCCTCATCCTGTGGCATCTAAAAAGAAAAATGCAACATCTTCCAGAAACCATCCTATATTAACCAAGTAAGGGCTTCTAACAGAGTCCAGTCTGTTTCATCTGCATTTACCCTTATTTATTGTGGCAAACCTAGAAAGCCTAAACCGTGAAACATTCTTTGTTCTTCAAGTTTTTTTACTTCCAGAGAGGCAAAAAAAATCCTTTTGGCTGGTTAATTTTGTTGAGACATGAAAATCTGAAATGTAGGAAGATGTTTTGCTGTACATCAGATCTGACAACAGTACTAAAGACTGAATAATTTGAGATGAGCAAAGAAGCCAAACAAAACCGACACTGTGTGTCAGGGCTACTTGGTTAATTCTTGACATTCAGAGTCAGATGAGAATTACCATCTGCCCAGAGTCCCACTGCTTCCTATATTTGTCAATTAATGTTAATAGATTGGTGGTTACTTTTATGCATTTGAAACCATTGTAACTGAATCTGTGAGTAGAAAGAAGAAAATGCAGGTGCAGGGAACTGGGAACACATCCACTTCCCAGAGAAGTCCCAGGCAGTTTCCTGAGTTCCCTTAGAGAAGTCAGTCTTTAACACAAAATGTGAACTCTCGCTATGAGTAATGAGGACTTTTAAAGCACCACAGGATGGTAGAGAAGGGCTGAAAAGACAACTGCCAGAGGCATATAATCTTCTTTGGAATTTGCTTTAACCTGGGGCAAACTTAGAAAACAGTATTTTCATTTTCTAAAATCAGGTAACAAAAGTCAACCACAAATGTGTCACAGAACTACCTTACAGAAGCCCTGAAATCAGAGTTGCTTGTTGCTGTGGCTTCCAGATTTCTCTTTTTTGCTCCTCTCACTGTTCCCAAACAACTCAAGATTACTCAGCCAGTACATTATCCAAAACAAGAAATGCCTTCTGAACAGGACACTGCAGCACTAGAAGAGGTTCAGAAGTAAAACTTAATTATACATGTGCAGTACAGCAAAAACAGTAGTAAAAGCCAGAAAGAGTAACCCATTGCAGGGTTACCACCAAAACCTACTGGTGTGCTCAAGAAAGGGAGTGGCCCTGGATGGGTCTCCCTAGTGAGAAATATGAGGAATCCAGACTCACACTGTCTTCTGCCTCTCTCCCACTTATCTATCCTTTTAATGTCTCTTATCAAAGCCAGCAAGCAGCACAGAAGAAATGGAGTGAGGAGCATGGTAATCAGGTGAATATTAGAAATATGCAGAAATTCATACAACTCTAAGAGCAAAAGATTGAAGAGATTTACAGAGATTAATATTAACTAGAGAAAAATCCTGTGGCTTTGGAGGAATAAGCAGATGCTTTGTTCATTGTGGGCCAGACATGTGATCTGAACTAGAGGGTACAAGATTGTTCTTGGAGGGATGGAGAGGAAAACAAAACCGAATATACAACATAAGAGATGGAAGCTACACTGTGTAAGGTGCTGTATTGCAGAGCAAGGCAATCACCATTTAAAAATGGATGAAGGCAGAGTGTAAGCTGCCAAAGTTAGACTAAAATGGATAAAAAGCTGAACTACAGTAGATGTTTTTTTTAAGATGCACTTTATAAAATGCAAGAGCTCACCAGTGACCAGTATATTCCTCCGAGGAGTTGCCATTTGTCTTAAATGACCTGTTGGGAGGCATTCCAGGGGGCTTCAAGGGAGTTACGCCTGCTTTTCTAAGAAAAGGTACCTGCCACAGAAGAAGTTATGGGCAGACCAAGGATAGCAAACTTCTGAGTGTTCAGCAAAGTCAGTCATGTAGCCTCCCCCACAAGACCCTAACTGACCCTAATTCTGCACCTCTCTAGCCCTAACATGGGCTTTGTGGGCAGCACAGCCAAAACCCTGGTCCCGTTGCACACTGGTGAGCACTGCTTTAGCTAGCACAGGGAACTGTGAGCTGGAAGCACTGGGCGTTATTCTGGGTGATTCTATCTAGCTGCCAAAACTTAGCAGATGAAATACTTTTTGAAGTCAATAGCAGTCTTTCTTTTGCTCTAGAAGGCTTTAAAACCAGGTTATAATGTGTGAAGATCATTCGGAAATAGTATTGGCACAGCTTACTAATTCATCAGAACTAGAAGGTGTCAGACAAATTCTTGGACTGGGCTTGGATTAAGGCCTGCAGTAACACTCATGATCCCAGCTCTTCCTGAGTCTACCAGAATGTGGCAATGCAGCCCTCAAGTGACTGATGCTCTTGACGGAGCTCCACATTTTTAGCTGTAAGCCTGAAGGCAAGTTTCAACAAATCTGCCAGGATGAAAACCCAAGGAAAATAAATGTGTCTGTGGGCTCTCTTGTTCTGAGGATCCAATAGTAAAATAAGACCATTTTATGGTATTAAACCAAGGTCATGAAAAACCACAGCCCAGTGAACTGTACACACTTCATGGATCTTCAACACTGACACTGATATGCCTCTTCACTTTCCAATTAAATAGTTCACCTGCAGCCTGCAAGACAACAACTGACTTTTTACTTCTTTATATTTTGCAACTCTTTCTAAATTTCAAATGAGAACATGGAAGAACTATGAAAAGTCACCCTTTGTCCTTCATGGACAACATGGAGCATCCTCTCAGAAGGAAAGGCAAACATAAAAGAATTTAGGTTTAAGTGCCAAGCAAATATTTGTGTTATTCACAGACATTTCCAGAAACAAAATTACTCATAGCAAGAAAATCTTCTTTCAAGCAAAACCTCTGTTACTACATAACTATACTCTGTGTTTGCACTGCACCTTCAACCCAATTAGCTCTGTGATCCTCCTTATCCAACTTTCCTGTCCTTGGGGACAAGACATAGCACTGTCTCCTGTTACAAAGGAGAAAATGGGAGCAGCAAAAACTTTAGGGACCAATTATTATGCAAGCAACAAGCACATGCCATGGTGCTCATATGGCATCACATCTTTCCAAAAGACAAGTTTAAAATTTAAAAAAAAAAAACTCATGGAAAGAATATGTATTTTGTTGCTTTGAACTGTGCTCAACATGCATAACGATCCCTCCTGAGATGGGTTCAAGAGATAACACTTCAAAATAGGGCGTAAGCCATTTATTTGTTTTATTAGCTTGTACTCAGAAGTTAATCTGACATTCCAGAGAAAGGTGGACTTTCCAATATGTCACAGTCCCTAGCACAAGAGGAATAAAGGCACTTTGGCAAGAGAGGGAGGCCCAGCACAAAGGGAGGGTGTCAAGCAGCATTTTGGCAGCAGAGCTGGCCTACTGTGTATAGCAGCCCTTGACCCAGGTGCGTTTACATATCTAAACATTATCACATTAGCTCACTAATGCTCCCCCGTATTACTCTTGCACTGCCTTGCATCTCTCATCCCAAGCCCTAACAACAGGATTCTGGTTAATGCGTGTTCCTCGCATTTTTTTATCCATTTGCCACATCAAATCATCAGTGTTGTGCAATGGGAATAATGCAGAGCATGAGGACTGACAGCATTCCTGCTGCTGTAGGAGTCAGAAGAGCTCCAATCAGTCAGCTCCTGTTCTGCCACTTTTTCCTCTCTCTGACAGGCATACCTGCCAATTTCAGCCCAGAGGACTGCTGGTATGTGCTGGATATGGTTAATAGTTGGTAAATCCACCTTCTTTAGGCCTCCAGGTACCTTCAGAGCTGGAATGTGCATGCTCTCCAATAGAAAAAATCACTATTCAGCCTCCATTTTTCTTAATCCATAGGATGTGAGATGGATGGATGAGCAACAGAAGAGGATAGTGACGGCACCACTGCTGTTGGGACTACACCCCAATTCATTATGGCAACTGAGCTGAAAAATCCAGTAAAATAGGAAAAGACACCAAAAGCCCCAGGAAGGCTGTGCTGAACACAGACTCTGATGTTTCCAACACCCTGTCAACACTACTGAGGTCGGGTGAGGTAGTACAAGCACAGACATTGCACTCAAGGTGACAGGATGACAAGATGTTCTCCCTCACTCAGGCCATGTCTGTGCTCAGACCTAGAGACTTCAAAGCTGTTTTAGTACTGTTTTTGTATATGACTTGTATAAGATACTTTTATAAAAAGCCCAGGTACCTCACAGAGCTTTGTTGGAGCCTGGTCAGAGGCATTCTGCCTTCATGTGGCACTTTCAGCTGAGAAGCTTTCACTGATGTTCAAGGTCCTGTGCAGCAATCAGTGCCTTGACTTGCTCACGTCATCCAACAACAGTTTGGAGAGCCTGGTTTTAAGTTGAGAGGCTTAACCCTTGTGAGGAGTCTCTTCCCTTTACAGGTCTCTGAAATGACCCAAGGCAAACGAAACATTTCAGAAATATGAGACATGACTCATGGATTTGGAGAGCCAGAGACCACATAGCCCCAGCGTGTGTCATTTTGAGATCATGGAAAGACATTATTAAATATTCCAAGGACTCTGGCAGGCTTGAAATGTGCATGGCAATGAGCTTCATCAAAGCACTTGCAGCAAAGTCAGACCAGAAAATTGAGTAATCATGACTAAAACATGATCATACAGTCAGTTCCCCTCAGGATTAGAAACACAATGAAACCTTCATAGAGAAAAAAAATCAAGAACACAACTACCTGATTGCAGCCTCTTGCATGGCAACAGGGAAACAGCAAGTCTTTAAGCAAAAGATGCTACTTGGCAACTGAGGAATCATTAAAAAAAATAAAAGGACTCTCAGTGCCAAACAGCATTTAGACTCTGCTACAACATATTTCTAGGAAGGTCATGGATACCAGAGTATGACTTCTATTAAAAGATCCTGTGTAAAGTATGGCAAGTAGAAGGCTCAAAGTCTTAAGCGTCTGCAGGAATTCCTCTCAGACCTTTGGCAAAGTTCCACGATCTCTGTGCTTCTCATCTGTAACATTTTGAAATTGAACACTGACTGTTTAGAAAATAAGGAACTCATATGACTTTTGTGATGCATCTCTCCAACAATACCCCGAGTGCTGATCAATAACATCATTTACAAAGCCAAGAAAGGAATGCCAACAGGACTTTATACAACCGTGTGCCTCTCTTGTGCTAATATTGTTTGCACCTGTACAACGCTTGAGTCCAGTCCAGTAAAGCTATAAAGACAGCAACACATTTACCTACTAACCCTGTGATACTGCAAATAACCGAGGAGAAAAAGTTACAACTGCACTTCATCAGCAGACCATTCTTCCCTTGCTCGCCAGCACAACATTCATAAGCAAGTCACTTGAAAAGTCAAGATGGGAATTTTGTTTGTGTAACTTCATTTAGAAGAAGAGAGTGAAACTTTTCATAATTATCTTTTAGTTTATTTTTCCATTAATAATTATGACTGCAATTTAGCTGTACAAATGACTTTGAAAATATACCTTCTCTATCTCAATTTATTTCTACAGCTGCAGAATTACATTGTTTAACTTTTCTTTCTTAAGTGGATTTCCTTTGACTTTGGCTCCCATTTAATAAAGTGACGAGTTTACTGAAAACAGCCTTTGCAATTTCAGTGGATTAATATTGTAAAGCCTAACTTGATTGAAAAATAACTTTGCTCCATGTTGCTTTACTGCCAGTCAGCTCACACTATTGACTACAGCTGCATCTGGCCAACAGACAGACCACTTATTTTTGTTTTCAGTCAGCAACAGCAATAACATGCACACTCTTCATTTTCACATGGTGTGTGCAGAGTAGGTGGGAATCATCTAAGTAGAGACACACTGTCAGGAGAGGGCTTTGCTGCTCTGCTGAAGATCAGCAGTTGAGAAAAGCAAAGAAAGCAAGTATGGACCAAAGACAGCAATATAATTACTTACAGTTCTATGCCAGATGAAACACGTGGGTGGCAATTAAGTACAAAAAGCTTGTCAGATCTCCCTAAGCACATAATTTAATCAGGATTTGATGCTATGACACCACAACATGCTGCACACCTCTTTAAGGTCTGAAGAGCCTTCATCCCTCACTCATCTCCCATCCTGCAGCTGTGTCCCACAAAGACTCTTCCACAGAGACAGCACCCACAGCTCAAGATAGGCAACAGGATTTAGCTTTTATTTGTCTGCTAAAACAAACACATTTAATCCACAGATTATTTTATTATGGCATAAATAATAGTTGCTCTGTTCCTGCAACACTGAAAAGGTTTATAGTTGTTTTTTTGTAGGATGGTAACATTAAACCTCACATATATAAGCAAACACTCTTTGACATTAACATATGAGAAGAAAGGATCATGAGCCTTTCAAATTCCCAAAACAAACCTTATCTGCCCTCTCCTACCTTGTCCAGAAAACTAGAAATTAAGATAACTGTTGACTCTTACAAATATCAGTATTGGCTCATATGTCTCCCCTGGAAAAATAATAACCAATTTATTTACTTCCATGTCCTGTGAACACAGGATTTTAAATCTTAATTATATAAATCGTTCCACTTATATCCTTTCAGACCACTCTCTCCATTAAAAAAAAAAAAAGATGCAACCAGGTATAGAAGCACAATTATATAGCAAAGGACATATTTTTGTCACAAACAACATGCAGGCAAGTAAAGACTGAGTTTCTCAATAAGTAAATTAAAGTTTACAAAATAATGACAAAAAGTACTTAGGAGAATTTATAGTATTTGCAGTATTTGCAAGGAGACAGAAATCTCCTTGGTATAAAGAACAAACTTTGCTCACTAAGTGAGAGACAACAGTCTTCTACAGAACTTGACTGGTAAGGAAGATGTGAAGGGGTTAAGAGATGACACCATCTGCTTTCAGGAGGAATTGCTGGTCAAAGGAAAAACTTTATGCTGGTATAAACTGGTCCTTTTCCTCTGGATTTCTAGAAGCTTAATAAATTGATCCATGCAACTTGAGGGGCAAACATAAGAAATTATCACTATACTGACTTTACAAACAAGTTACAGTTGACTGATTTGTCTAATGCCACACAAGAAGCCAAGTAGCATCTTGAGCCTTGCTCTTTAAGTCACACTTTTCATGGTGCGCAAGGATATGCTTAGAAAGCACTGATGTGATTTGAGTTCCTATGCAAGTGATGGGTCTTTAAACTGCAGCTTGTGTGGGCCCTTTTCTTAATGAAATCCACTGAGATACTGGACTTCACAGCTAAAATAGGTTTTACCATACAGGTTTGAAGCGAATGAATCTGGAGCAGAATGTACTTGCTATAAAAAGTAAGGGGAAAAAAAGTCTTCAAACTTACATTTGTCCCAAGAGTCACATAAAATATCATGTCTCAGGGTTGTCTTCCAGAGAAAGGAATGTTTCCCTGGAAACATGTTTCTAAATACAGTTGCTCCACTTGTATCTTGTACAAACAGTTTGTTCAAGTACAGAGAGGGGCTAATCAATGCCGAGTTTGTAACCCTGGAACTTGCCCACTCTAGTCAAATCCCACAGTTTCTCAGGATTCCCCTATTTTTAATAACTGAGAGCGTAACAGATGTAGCCTGTGGCTCAAGTTACTTCCAAAATGGATGCAAGTCCTCATCTCATACTTTAGCAGTAGCCCTAACACATTTTTAACCTCTGGCATAAAAACAGGGATTCGAGGAAAGGGACTGTATCCAGACTTCGTACCATGCCTGTCCCAGTTATGTCCCAGCTATATCAAATTACACATTTCTGAGGAGCTCCTGGTAACCAGTGGAGG
Source organism: Sclerurus mexicanus (assembly GCA_013396755.1). Classification (NCBI taxonomy): domain Eukaryota; kingdom Metazoa; phylum Chordata; class Aves; order Passeriformes; family Furnariidae; genus Sclerurus; species Sclerurus mexicanus. Next base: position 303,592 of record VWZF01001679.1, on the reverse strand, counting down.
AAAACTGAGAAGTCACCATAGTGTGTGATTTCAGGAGATGGGTTCCCTCCTTACCCAGGCACTAAAGTAAGCATTAGTCTGTTTCCTCCTGGACAAAGCATAAATGGTGGTGAGTACTTCACTTTTAGAGCACAAGAAGAAGGAGCTGTGTATTTCCAGCATCCCTCTGGTTACCCTGCATTGAACTTCTTGCCAATATCCACCTACAACTAGGAGTCAACGCTGGTCCTGGCATGTTTCCTAACAAGATCTCCAAGTTGCAGTGGGTCTGGCAGACTGTAACTACTGTCTCCTGTCTCTGCCTAGGAAGAGCCAGCTCTGAAAAAAAAAGTGGATATGTGATACCAGACTTTGCCCTATCATCTTTATGCTTTACCAGAACAGAGGTCCTGGAAGACGTCATGCTTATCTCTTGTGACTACTTACCTGGCAGATGGATTTTTTGGTGAGAAACAATTCTTTTATCTTTTGATACAACATTTGTGGCAAGAGAAAGATTATGTGATCTGAAGAAAGGGAGACTTAAGATTAACAGAATATTTTTTTCTCCTTGTGTGAGGTCTCTGATGAGTGGCACTGAGAGACTAATTTGCTGTCTCTCCCAGCAAAAGAACTAAGGAGCATCAAATGAAAACTTCAGGGAGTAGATTTAAAAACAAAATTAAGGGAATTGTCTCTTCACACACAACATAGTTGCACTCTGGAACTATGTCACATCCAGAGGTTGAGCATTCAGCACATTTAGTGAGAGCTTAAGAAGAGACATGGCCACAGAAGGGAAATTCACCTGTGTTTATTCTCCCTTCTGGCTCTGCAAGTCCCCGGTTTGCAAATGGTTGCAGATTAGACAAGGAAATTGTGAAAACTTCTTGCCTTGTTCTTATACTAACTAGGTATCCCTCTTTGGCCACTGCCAGACAAAGACACTTGGCTGGACAGACCTTTGGTGTGACTACATGGCCCCAGTAATTCTCCTATCAGGAATTGCAGTGGACAAGTCTCAGCTATGGGACAAGTCAGAGAGAACCTGGGCTGAAGGCACTTTGACATATTCCTAGGCTGAAGCAAAAGACCACTTTGGATAAAAGGCCCTGGAAGATAGAAAAGAAGTGAGAAACCTTTGTAGTTTCAAGCTCATATAACAATGGGAAGGCAAGAGATTTGAATTGGGTTTTCTTTTTCACTGTTTCCCCCTCTGTCCAATCTACAATAGGACTTCCACCACTGCAGGCAAGTAGATGATTGTTAACATACTTGACAGCAATTTACAGTCTTCTTCAAGTGATCTTGGATGGTCTCATCCTTAGATGGACTAAAACGTTAAAAAAAAAAGCACAGAGAGTGAAGGATCTGGATAAGACAACCCTTTTGGCTACCTGCTTCAAGAGCCTTTCACTCACTTTTACTGGTAAAAAGTTACGTGCCTTGTTAAAGTCAACTGCTTTACAAATTGCTTTATTAATTTAAAATGTACTACCCTATTTATAAAACCATTGGCCTTATTAAACCAGCTGTCTGTTAATAAAACAGCCCTGAAAACTTTGCGCAGTGTGTCTTACAGGGTGTAACTATCACAGAGCCCGTGGGTGGGAGAGAAGTATTGGCATCCAAAGTTGGACACACACAGAAAAACCCCTACAGTAAGCATAAGAACCAAACTAAATAAATAGGTCTCCTGTCACACCCTGAAGGTTGCCACCACCCAGTGCTTGCCAAGGAAAGCACATTCCAGATATGGGGCCCTTCCTGACTGCCACAATTACTCCCAGAAACAGGTCTAATCCATCAGACTCCAGATCTCTATGGGAAATCGAAAGCCAGAAATAAAGTCAGGAAAGTGATACAAAATTATTCTCAGACAGGTCACCACAGAGAATATTTTTAGATGAGAAACAGTCTGTTCTACGTGGATTAGAAGGAAAGAGCAGTTACTTTCTCTTACCCTCATAGCAAGCACTATTTCATTGATGCCAGCATCCTCTGGAGATTTATTTCTCCATCCCTTTGCAGATCTGTTTAGCTTAGCCTGATCCCTAATTGCATCCCAGAGATCAGAAAATGCCACTTCTGCCTGCTTCGCCTGGGGCTGTCCCTACTTTCCCTTGGGCTGACTAAGCTGTATGAGTAACTCTCTTCTTTCCCTCCCTTCATCAGGAGAGCTTCTTGTAGTGAAGTGCAGGTTTGTTGAGCAGCTAAGGACATGGAAAGCACTGCTACTGAAGATTTTCCTAACAATACAATTGCTTGACAGACAAGGCCACCATTGTATTTACTTGCTTTAAAAAGGAAACATTATGATATCAACTGAGTGTTTTTAAAGAAACCTGCAGCTTCCAGGAGTGCCAGCACCTGCTGTCCAATATACTTGCTTTTGGCCTGTAAGAGCATCCCGGGACTTCCAGAATAAGCTCTGGGCAGAGAAGTTATCAGTCACAGATAAGAAAGAATTTCAAGCAATGAATTTGATAAATTCTGCACCTGTGGTGCTGTATGAGAATGCTCTTTCAATTCAAAGCATCTCACTGTTGCCTCTCTTCTTTTCTGAGGGGGGGAGGTATTTCTAAGCTGGTATTTTCTGAGAAATTGCACCTGGAGAAAAAGAGAATGCCAGCTATCAAAAAGGACTCCGTGTTCTTACTGAGGAAGCAGTTCAGTCCCCAGGCGCTGCAACTACCCATCTGATGACCTACACATAAGGTGCATATCCAAGCACTTTTCCCACAAAGCCACCTGTGCTGCACTCCCAAGGACACATCCCCTTCAGACTATCTGCCACCACTTGCAGTTTCTGGGCAGAAACTTCTCACACTGGAGTCCTTAAACCTCAGATGATCTGCATGGGACTCATCAGCAGTTTCTTACTGCTTTGAGACTTTGTAAGCACTTCAGACACAGAGGTGAGAAGATAGAATTGTTTTGCACTGAGGAATGCTGTCAGCAGTCTACATATTTTGGAGAACACATTTCTTTAACAAGTTTATAGCTTCTCAAGTTGTAACATGGATCAATGAGAGGCTGATGGCCAGCATGGCACACCTGAATGTTGGCCTTCAGTTTGGAAGCGCCAACTCATGCTTTTCTTTTAAATTCCCTTCCAGTTCTTGCTTCAAAATGCATGAAAATATCCCTGAAACAAGTTATACAGTCTGCTGTTGCCTGTACTGAAGAGGTTCATGAGCATTACCAGGTGTTTCAGCAAGCTCTGCAAACCAGTGAATGCTCATTCCAGTGAAACCCTCTGCCCTACATGGAGTTGGTGGTATGAGTAGTATCGGGTGTATCAGTTGGGCGTATCAGTCATTGGAAATGGGTAACTTCTGTCTTCTGCTTTGTTGCTTTTAGACAGAAAAAGAAGTTTTTTCCTCATTATGGAGTAACAGACCCAAAGAGGCCTAATTCAAACCCTCATGTCCTCTGGGTGCCCGTTTGCAGATGCCCTTGTGCTCCACATCGCTCCTGTCAGCGTCCCAAATCACTGTCCCAGATTTGTACTCTCCTGCCAATTCTCAACACTGCAGAGACACTCACTGCTAACCCAGTTCTGTCGAAATGATCCCCATTTGCTAAATCACCTGTGCAGCAATGCCGTGGCCAGAGCACCATCCCGCCCAGAGCTGGGTGCCCCAGACCGTGCCGGCAGCCAGGGCTGCTCCACGGCACTTCTGCCAGCCTGTAATGAGGAGTTTTACTTGATACTTTGCATGCTGCTGCCTAACATACGCACACTGGATAAGATGCTACTTCTGTCTTTGTTAATCTCTTCGAGCCCCTTTAATTGCAGCCTGAAAGCTTTTTCCAGACTAGTGGCTGGCATTATTTTATCCTTTCCCTGAAGAGTTCAGCTGCCTTTGCTATTTACAGGCATTTCTCTAGGGCTGAATCTCAATTTTTCCTGGGATATGGAGTCACACGTTCCACAGATTATCGCACCATCCATTCCCCTTCTGCTTCTTGAGTCAAATCAGTAAAGAAAAAAAAAGCGTGCATACTCCTCTCATCCAAAAAAGTACATTCTATCCCATTAAAAATTGACACAACATGTACTTCAAACAGCAGGAATACTGAAGATTCACCATTATGCTATCTGCTCCAGGATTCTACCACTAGACATAATACTAATAATACTAAGTGAGGCTCTTTATTATTTTTCCTATAGTTCTCTCTGCACTCAGGCTCTGTTCTTTTTTCCACATGGAAGCAAGCATTTCTTGCCAAGAAGCCCCTTTTTCCCAGTAGTTTCTGCTGGACATACAGTCCTTCTAGTTATGCTTGTTTTGCTTTCATTTTCTATTCTTTATTTGCTAAATTCATGATTTGGCTCTATTACACAGATATATCAAATACCAGAAAATATAATGTTTCAGAAAAAATGAGAAAAGGCTGGTTTCAGAAAGATCTGGGCTAATCCCAAGACCAGCTTGTGGAAGCACTGCAAGGACTGTGTCTCAGTAAGTGCACACAAACTCTTGGTGGGGGTCTCCAAATTCCTCCCCTCTGTAACCCGAGTTTCTTCATCAAAGCTGAATACAAATTGCTCCACCTTGCTTTTGAGCAGTTATTGTGGTTTCTCATAGATACGCTACTTCTCTGACTACTTCTCTGACTCTTTCTCCAGGTTTGATAATCTGACCTCCACCAGGAACAAATCTTTACCCTGTTGTCTCAAAAATTCATCTGCTTTTATCCAAGGGTGAAGAAAAAACATGGATGCAAATGACATGCACTTTTATTTCATTTTTTTCTGCATGCGTATGAAAAGCAGATAGAACAGCAAGCACAGCAGACCAATATCATAAATAATTCAGGGACATGGAAGGTTCCTCTACAGAAGCATCATTATGTTTTAAACTGCTTTCAGTTTAAATGTTTTCAACAATTAGGAAACAGCTATGCAGGCCACTTCTTTTTAAAAGCATCACTCTCATCAGTAAGTACAGTATTCCTCAGCTGACTAAATGCTATTTGTTGAGATTTCCAAAAGGACCACTGACTCCTGTTGTATAATTTGGGTAGGACTCCTCAGTAAGATGAATCAGCAGCTCAGAGCTTGTGGGAAGTGTGAAGTGTGATGCATCAAAAAGAACCATGCAACTGCAATGTGACAGAAAATAACACTTTCCTTGCCAAGAAGATTCTGTGTGAAAGGAAGGAAGAGAGAAAAAAGACGGATTGGTGGCCATTATTTGTGCACATTATTAAGTATGTATCAGTCTCTGGGTTTTATCTTTGCACTGGTGTCCGCATCTCAGATATTTTTGCAGCTCCAGAGATGACCATTGAAATGAATCACTGGATATTTCTTTAGTAAGCTGCTAATGTTTTCTGGACATGGTTTGTTGTGTTTTGTTTTTTAATAGGATTGCTTCCATCATCTTTTATTCCTTTGCCAGTTTAGTTTTTATGCTGCACTCTGAAAGAGCCAAAGTATTTGCTTAATGCTTTCAGAAAAATGCACTCCTACCCTTAGAAAAAATGTCATTTTTTAAACATTTATTGATGTTTCAAGACACATGACAAGAAACACAATTAGATACAGTGGGATTTTCTCCATATGCATTCAATTTCTCTGTTCCCCACAGTAACTTGGGTCCCAAATGTAGGTTATATAATTTTTCCAGAAATTCTAAAAGATACTTTTAACACTGCGTTGAAGCTGTTTTCCCTAGCCAAGAGTTTGCCTCCTAAAACCTTTGCAAAGCAAGGTCAATTTTTAGTTCATTTTCATTATCTTCAGAGGTAAACATAGTCACTTCATAGCATAAGCAGCAAAGAACAACACTGTAGTTCAACAGTACAGTAAATCCACCCTAAGGCTTGTGGAACCAAATTTCTTTTTTTTTTTTAAACGTTCATCATACAAAATTGAGGAACTAATATAAACTTAACCTATCATATTTATTACGTAAAAAAAGTTGGAAGTTAACTTTGTATCACCAAGTTTTAGACCACATCAGTCATCGTCCACTCTCCTGCAGCCAGCAGGTAAGCACAGAGCTGTCAAATCCCTTGTTGCACATTCTGATGACTGCAGCAGAGAAGCAAATGTGAGTCCATGTGTAATCGTGATTACCTCTGCATTGCTTTATCATACAGTAATAACATATAATCAATATTAACAGCTATGGGATAGGTAATGTTAAAATAACTCCCGGTTTTAATGAGCTGGGGCGTTAGGAAACACTTCCCTCATGAGTTAGGTTGTCACCCATTAGTCTGTGCATCACATCCTGGCATCCATCAAAAGGAGGGAAAAATATAATGACAAGTATTTTAGCACACCCAGTTGCAATCCAACCCAAGAAAGCCTCAGACTTTTACACCCAGCTGAGGGCACCTGAAGGGACAGCAAGCAGAGCAGATTCTGCCTGTCCCACTTCGCCCCCAGTTCCTTGCCCATGAGGGCCTGGAAGCAACTAAAGCCCTTATACCTGTAAATATAGTGGCTGTGGAGTGCCTGGATCAGAGCCGATTCATAAGGGAAGGGACATTCTAACAAAAGGTATTGGAAAACAGTCTTTAAAAGCAAAGAAGTTTTATTTCCTACTTTTAGTGTGAATAGCATGTTTGAATAGGTTTCTAATTCAATCATATCATTTGTCTGCAATACCCACCAGGTAGAAAAGACCCAACAGAATGACAATTTTCTTTCTTTCTTTCTTGTCCTTCAGTGCTACAGGACTAAACACTATGGTAGTACCCTACCTGCTTGTCCTACCTTTATCACAGATTCGCAGTTTACATACCTGATGAGGGCACGCAGACAGCTCTTGCGCAAAGATTTGCCTATTGTTCTCCATCAGTTCACAGACTGAAATGGCCTGTGCGAAGTGGGAGATAGGGAAGAGCTGTCTACATCCTTCTGTGATTTTATGGGAAACCAGCTGCAGGATCTGATTGCCAGCTAAAGTTAATCCGATGGACAAAAAGGTTTATTTTTACTTGGTCACTCAATCCAATTCACTGCACAGTCACACAAACATTTGTGCCTGTATGAGCCAAGGGGGAAAAGGGTGTGTTATAGCTCTGCCTGTTTTGGCAGCAGCACTGGCTTATTTCTATTTAAACTGTATGTTAAAGTATGTCTTAATAGCCCTTGAGCCATTTTATTTAGTCTCTTGAGTCACACATACATCACACAGATTTTTGCTGCTGTCCAGACTGGAGACACTTCATAAACAAAGCAGGAGTCCTCACACAGGAGGGGAAATTATGGTATGTCTAACCAAATACTCAGTGAATCCAATGGCTGCATACAATGGTTGTATTTTCAGAAATAGCTATAGTTCAGTAGTTAAAGGCAGAGATTACTGAGATATGCCACCAAGATGAGGGAAGCAAATGAATTCGTCTCCATGCTCCAGCCCTACCACCTTCACAAGCACTTTGTAAGGGCTCAGGATGAGACCTAACATTTTGATTGCATGACTATGAAAAAATAACTGACAACTTAAGATCTTGAGCTTCTTAAAAGCTTTAAAAAATGTAACAGAGCTGTGATAAAAACCAGATATGTGTAATGTATGCTAACAGGGTGGCTGTCCATTCTCTCCTGTGTATTTGCAGGGCCTGCACTGCAAGAGAAGTCCTTATCTTAAGAGTTCATTCATTTTCTGTCCACCTAATCCTTACCTTTACCTATCCACTGATAAGCCACAGAAAAAGAGGATACATACAGTTGATTCAAAACACTTAAATTACACATTTAGGTAGCTGCTCATCCCAATCCTATGCCCAATGATGCAAATGGAGGAACTTGTTTCGCACAAGTGGCTGAAGACATAAGGATCAAGAACTTCCTTCCTCCTTGCCTGCTTTGCATTTATCATTCCTACCTCTCTGTTTTGCTGGCGCTGATTTCCCCATTCAGTCTTTGATCTTGCCTGTAATCCTGCCATACAGTTATCTCTTCCCTTCTCTGTTCGTTCTTTGTGTCTCACAGCAGATAAGGTGGCACAGCTCTACAGAGGTAGTTTCCTTTCTTACCAGACAACAAGTTGGAAAACCAGAGCAATCGTAACCCATTTTTGATGCTGCTCTGTGATAGCTGTGGTTAGAGAAGCATTACACATACCTAGTCACTCCAGCTATAACATTTCAGGCCAGCACAAAATGAACACACCGGCCCTCAGGCATCTCTGAGTTATGCTGCCCAAAGGCAGCAGCTGATGCACCATCTCAGGAGGCCTGATAGCAGCATTCAGTCCCCACTCATGCATTAAATATCAGAATCACAAGGGGCTGCTACCTTTTAAATCCAGCTCACCATAAAAGGAGCCTCTCTCTTGGTTATTTCATAGCTGAAGGAATGAATAATTAAAAGGCAGTAGGTATTCTTCACAACAACTAAATCTTTGGTTAGGAGCAGAACAACATTTAATAAATCCAGATTTTCATATATAAGAAAGGGCTTAGACAAGTCAAGGTTCCCTTGGACATATGCAGAGCAGGCTGGCAGTGGAGGTCTGCCATGCAGAGCACACACCCACTGATCCAGAGACACTCTGGCTCTCAGCTGTGAACATGTTCATCACACAGGCATGTCACTGCCTTCCACAGGACTAGCACAAATGTCCTGTTTTCCCCATGCTGGTGGCATGTTACAGTCAGATGAAGATTCTCTCTTTTTCAGTTTAACTTTACAAGCTGCTCCAGGATGAAATGTGCCACACAATTAAACAGGAGCTGGGCTCAGGGTGTGGGATTTGACTGGCATTATCTGTAAGACACCATATCAGTGGAAATGAAACTCACCTTGTTCCTGTGACTTAACACTACGCAAACAGAAGCTGGTTAAATATAGACCATACCTGAAAAATCATTTTCCATAGGTGAATCCCCCCTCTCAGCGAAGCTGCAAAGCTTGCTGCTAGCTACCATCCCTGGCAGCCTCTCCAAGGTGGCTGGGTGGTGCCAGTCCTCCTGGGGTACACTGGGATAGACTGGGCACATACTGCATGATCCACACCTACCCAGGCAGGATGAGAGGTACAACAAAATGCTTATCCAGTCCAGAAAGCTCAGCGATGGAGGCTGGCCCTGCTGCCCACAGACATGTGCAAGGTCTGTAGTAGAGCTGGCAGCTGCACTTTCCTCCTTAACACCTGACAGCTTTGAAGTGCCAGTGGCACAGTCAGAAGTTCTCTCACCCATACTAGTAGAGGAAAAGCACTATGGATATACCTCAGGCTAAGAGGTGGATCTATCATTTGAGGTAAGGACGTAAACCCAAGAAAAGTAAGAGAACAGCTTTGAAGACAAAGTCCCTTTGAATGAATACTCAGCTTGCTAAACTGAACTAAAATACCTGAAGGGTTATCATGGGAGAGTCCTCTCTTTGCCTCCACTTGGGAGTGAGTCCTCGCTACCACAGAATAAAGTATTTCAGCATCAGTAACAGCCAACATTCTCTGAGGAGTGACCACACTGCAGCTGGCATTTGCTGGCTATGGATGGGCAGCCTGAAGGGCAAGTGGGCACAGGGCTCAACTGCAGGTCTTGGCCTCTGGAAAGAAATTCCTGAGCACTTGCAACACTGCATGTCTTCTGAACAGGGCAAGCAGTTCTGTAACACTAAGATAGGTGGCATAAAAATGACTTGTATTTCCTCCTTCAGTGCTTTTTAAAAGCTGGGCTATTTCAAAGAAAAGCCATTGTTTTAATGATTTGTGAATACCTAATAATGGTTTTCCTGCCTTAGCATATTAATATTTTTTCAGGTCTTCTATGAACTACAAACAGGCAGACTTCAAGAAAAACAGGGTGAAAACACCAACAAATGCAAATACTGAGGAATTACTCACCCCTCCACAGCCAGCAAATGTCAGCTGCAGTGTGGTCGCTCCTTGGAGAATACTGGCTGTGACTAACACTGAAACACAGAAGGCAGTGACCTTCTCAATGCATCCTAGAAGAAGGCTTCACTTATTCCAGTCAGGATCCACTGTTGGGTTGTTTTCAGTTTTCATATCTTTTGGCACCTTTTGGCATCCATAGTAGTACCCACATCCTTATCAGCTGGACTACAAGTCACACAGTCCCTTCCCATCCTCTACCAATGTGAGGGGTTGGGCTGGCCAAGGTGCAGACCATTTCACTTTGTGGAGCTCTTTCTGAACTCCTTCTTTTCTGAACCTTTCTTATTTTCTTTCTGAACATGATGAGCTTCACATTGGCCTAGTCGCCAGGTTTACCCCTGTGGATTTAGGTTTTCTCATTTGCCATGTCAGCTGCTACCCCTAATTTAGTGCCATTCACACATCTGGGGAAGGCACACTCTGCGTCTTTACCAGCCTGCTTGATCAAAATGTTGAGCAATGTGGACTCCAGCACCAAGCCCCGAGTGCTCTGCTCACTACTTGGTGCCAGCTGGATGTCAATCCTTTGATCTGCTAGAGTCCAGACAAAGGTGGTCCCATCAGTTTTCAACCCACCTAATAATCTGTTCCACCAGATTGTGACTGCAGTATCAGAAAGGCTATTTACCACTGGCAGAATCTGGCAGCTTTGAATCTTTCCTACACTGACAGGGGTGAAAATATGCAAATAGAAAGCCGTGATATCTCTAAATTAAATTTATGTCCAAAACCATCTGAGACCTGGGATTGCAATGGTCAGTTTTGAACAGTACCATGAATTTATCAGCACAAGAACAGTCATCTGTGTGGCCTTTAGCTTACTGAAAAAGGATGATGATGTTCACAAATGAAATCGAGATCCAACACAAATGCATTTTAGGCACAACTTGCAAGAAATGATGAATTTCCCATATCAGTAATTGTGATTTAAGCATTCTTTCAAAATCAAAGAACATTTCTTTAGTGAGGCCTCCTTAACAGTTAACAAGATCATGCTTTTGAGAAGATCACAGAACTTGTGGGAAGAGATTTAGTAGCTTTCAGAGACGACATTAACAAGAAGGACTATCATGCGATCCAAAACTGAAATAAAAAATGGCAGCAAAAACACACTGAGTGACTCTAGTGAGAACTGGGTGTTCAGATGAAGAGATTACCATTTCGGGTATACGTACACAAATTAGCAATTAGGGGTAATTGCTTTCAGCTGCATTTTGCTGTTAAAAAAATAATAATAACTTGTAATTAACACTAATTTAAGGACAGATGAAAGCCCATGTTGGTGCTGAGAGTAGACATGCCTGACAGAAAACAGCTACCTCATATGCAGTGCCGGTGGTTGTCAGCTAGAATATTTTAATGTGTTCCCAAACCAAAATTACAACAGCTTTAATCTGTCTTCTCAGGCACTTCCTGCCCACTAATCTCCCTCTTTAACCATGGTCAGATCTTCGACAAATGCACCATAGAGGAAGAAAGCCATTGTGCTTCCTACTCCTCTGCACATGCTGCCAGGTATCATCCCAACACTGCTCCTTGGAACCCACCCAGAGCCTCCCTTCATGGCACAGGACCTGCCGTGCCTGGGTGAGCTGCCCAGCTGAGCTCCAAGCCGAAGCCTGTGAACACACTGCCTTCCATGCATGCTCTTCTACTGCTACACAAAAAAAGATAAACATAGCCAAGATCTAAGACTAAAACGAGTTTGCTGGAAGATTTCCTCGCCATTTCGCGTAATCTGCCCTGACAGCTTTTCCTGCCTGGAAATAAAATCTGCCCAGCCCCAGGCAGTCCAGGTTGCGTTTCTCTGCACACCACCATGTGAGGCAAGCTCGTGCACATGCAGCACAATGGGCAGGGCAGCTGGCAAGCTGGCCATGCCCAGGTGAACCTCCAGTTGTGCCACAAGGGCAAACCAGAGAGGTGCTAGAGTGAGGATGGGGAAGAAGCTTCTTGGCCATTAGAGAGGTGTGGCTCTGTGCCTGTCCTGTGGTCAGCGAGGAGGAGCATTGCACGAGGCACTGTGCCTGGTCAGCACTTCAGCCAAAGGTAAGTCCATCTTATGTACGCCCTTTCCACAAGTTACAACTCAAGAATATCACTTTGAAGTGACATTTTCAAAAGTTTACCTCCTCCAGTACTTCACTCTGTAAAAGCACATGTCTGTTACAGGCTTAAATGCACCAGGTTTGTAGACTTGATCTAAAGAATTGTGCTTCCAGCATCTGGTTACCCAAGCTGTAAAACCCTCGTGCAGAGTGCTTTAGTATGCACTTTTCTGGACAGAATGCTGGCTCAGACTTAAATGTCCATTTCACTCAGAATCTCACCTGGGTCAGATGAAAATGGACTTGGTCTCATCAACAGTAGCCAATAGCACATATTTGTCAATACACAGGACAAAAGCAAACAGGGACAGTTTCTCAGCTGAGCTCCAGATTATAAAATTATAAAATACCAGGCAAGTAAAGAAAGCCCAAACCCCAAGATAGTGATGCATCTCTCCTACATGGCCAAGGTATGCCCATTTCTATTAACAGTATTCCCTCCTGCTGACTACTGCTGAATTCCTTGTTTTTTTCTCTAGCCTAACCAGCATTTATATTTGGTCAAATGCACAACCTTCAGCAAGAGAGAAATATATCCCTGGACCCACGGGAGCACTTCTCAAGTTCTCCCGCTTCCCTGAGCAATTGCTGAAATTCCCCACTAGGGCTGGAGCTGTGACTGGGGTTCCTTGCCCAGCTTTCCGCACCATTCCAGCATGCCTCTGGTTTCACCACTCATCATCTTCATTAGTGGAGCTGAGCAGATTTAGGTCCCTGCAGTATAATTGCTTGTGTAAGGGTCATGTGGTTTTCTTAAAAAAAAAAAAAAAAGGCCCTAATTATCAGTATTTTTCTGAAGCCCCAACTAGGCATCCGCATTCTTCTGACAGTGGAGAAGCTCAGAGACCTCATTTGATCTATGTTTCCTCTAACTCCCCTTTCTGTAGTCTGAGGTTCAGGAATCTTTTATCAATAACAGGCTAGTCCCTTATGGTCACTCTGAGGGGTTCAAACAGACTCAGAATAGAATCCAGTCACTTTTATCACCAAAACTTCACAGCAAACAGGTTGGACTGTAAACAGGATTGGCAGTGCATCATTCAGATATTTTGATGCTTTTTGGAGCAGAGGAACCCCCTCCATATTCTGACTGTGACTTTCAGTTTAGCCATAGGTGAAACATTTAAACTTTCCACCCTCCCTCTATTCTACTGATTTTGCAATCAAAGCCCCCTTACCTGTTACAGACCATTAACAAAGTGCCCTTTGTGTGCTCCCACTACATTTGGAGAAAGGCTGCAAAGCTACAACCCTCCTCAGACTCCACTGCCTATTGTCCAGGAGCTGCAGAAGGCAGAGAGGAAGGTGTCCTCTGCCGCAGCTGAGCAGGGGTGCAGAAAGAGAGGAATTTCCCTTCAGGGATTGGCTGCAAGGAATTACCTGGTTGCTTAGAAACATGAGATTAACTACAGCTCAGTTTTCCCCTTCCTTCACACATGCACTTAAGGAAAGGCCATAAATCAGCTTGGTGGAAGACTCAGGATGGCTGGTCGGTGGGCGAGGTGACATGCAGGGTCACCAGGCAGGGTCACTGTGTAGCACAGGTGGCAAGCAGGAGGGAAGGCATGTTTTCTGCTGCCCTTCCTGGGCTGCGTGAGGAAGGAGAGTTTCTCCTTGATAAATTTCAGCCACCAGGACAACAGTTATGGAGCTCCACAGCCAAATTGTCTGTGCCAGGATTTTGGCTTTGATGACAAACAGTTGAGGGAATGCAGCTAGGGCAAAGGAAATAAGCAACCGACAAGAAGCAGCAGATGATATTTAAAGCATAAGATATTTTAAGCATAAATAAAAGTTATATTAATTCCTGTGCCTCTTAGTAATGTTTTCTGTGTGAGCTGCCAAAGCATCAGTGATTGGCAGCAATAAACAGCCTGTTTGCATCTTTCATACCTCAAGGAATTGGACAGAAAGAGTGATGAGAAACACAGAGACCCAACTACTGTTTTGCACCATCACGTAACGCAGAAGGAAAAAGGAATCTAGATAAAGCAGACGTGGACTTAATCTGGTACAGTTTACAGTCAAACCAGTTTAACATGAAAAAGCACCATTGCTAACACAAACAAGAGAGCAGAGGCCACAACGTGTGCTCAAGAGCTTTAATGAAGTCTGTGCAAGAAGAATGCTCTCCAACCCTGACATAACAGGTCAAAGGACAGATGAACTGGTATCTGCCTATAAAGTATTAGGGTTTAGAAAAAGATACTGTGCCTAATTTAGACTCTTTCACATTCATTCACATTCACAGACATCATCTCTCAGATATGGAGTGGAAGGGATATGCTGTGCACTATGTACCTAATAACCTTGTGGACAGGAGCCAGCGGTATGGTTATCATTATCCTGGATGGTTACTACAAGCTGAGGGTTAATTATTAGCAGAGCTTAAAATCAAAGAGAGTTTGATCCAGACTGCATAGTTTTATACACACACAAAGCTACTTCCCTGAAGCATGTCCAATGTCTTTACAGACAAGCTCAGCATAGTTTAGACACGTCCAAGGTGGCACACCATGCCAAGGTAGCAGTGACAGGGAGCCTGTAGCCAGGCAGCTCTTGGAAGAGTTAGTACCTACGGAAATGGGTGTTGTGGGGGCTTTCCACTGGTTGCTTTTTTTTTCAATACCACTTCAATTGTTGCTTATAAACAGTTAACATCACTAGAACAAAGTTGTGTTTTGAGTATTGTTTATGTTATGCATACAGAACTTCTCTCTTTGACCTTGAAAATACTTTTTTAGGGGAGGAAGGACTAGAGTTGCCTTTTACTCCACAGTTGCATCCTTTGCAATGAAAAACCATGAGTTCTGCAACAACAGTTTTGCAAATATCAGAGCTTCGATTTTGTTAGAGGTCACTTAGTGATATTTTATAAATTCAGGTTGGTGGGATGGGGAAGAAGAGGCCAAGGAAATAAAGCAACAACCAAAAGCTGAAATTATCTGACAAGCTTTTGTTTTTTTGTAGCTTAACAGAAACTCAGATTTGGCAGAATTATTTGCACTTTTCCACAGCAAAATGCTCTTTGGGCCGACATGATACGTGATGGATCTCTGACACGTAAGTTAGAGCACTCTGCCTTTCTCCAGAGATGAACATTCCAACATACTCAAGGTTTTTTTCTCTTAAGTTTTCCCATTAATTCAGCATTAACCTGATTGACTCGATTACAACAAGCACAGTTTTACCTGTGCATAAGCACTTGATATTCAATCTGCATTCAGAAAGAAAACAAGGAATGTGGGTAAGCAGATCAGGCCGAGTTCAGAATATGCACTGACAGGGGTGAGTCGCCTCTCGCTGGTAACATTACGGTCTTCACCGGGACGGTGCAGATGTTCCAGCATGGAGGTTTCTAAGGCACACACAACGAACAAGCACCATGTGTAACTAATAGGTGGATCACATTCTTCTACAAACACCACCAGAGAAAAAGAAAAGGACTTTACCCCACCAAAATGAAACAAAAATGACGAGCCAAGCTGCCTAAACAAGGCAGCATTTGTGTAGGACAGGGGGGGCTCAGCTGACAACACTGCTCTTTTATGTGCTCTCATACCGTGTTCAGTGCACAAACATGGGCTGACGTGACCAAGGGCTCCCCGTGAGTGAGTGGAGCAACCTTCCTCTGGCAGAGAAGGATTATTGTTTGCTGACTCTGTCAAAAGGAAATCAGGGCGACCTCTGCCTCCCCCCTGCTAGTCCTGCCACCCCAGTAGCTGCAGGGCTTATGCTGTAGTCTGCAGTGTTTACACTGCTGGCCCCAAATCTTTTTGTGTGTCTGCAGAGTTACAGCAGAGGCTGAAATTGAGCCTAATTCTCCAACAGCAAATAGGAGTCCTTTTTCAGCCTGGCATTTGCATTTCAAATTCTCATGTATTGCAAACAACCATCAAAACCAGGGAAAAATCACGGTGGCAGAGGAAGTCTACACGACCAGCTGAGAAGGTCCAACTTCCAGATGGCATGGGCTTAAGAGAAAGGCCACCCATTAAGCCAAAATTGTAAAGAGAATCCCAGGGGTCTTATGAGACAGGGCAGCTAGGTTCAAGGATCACATCCAGCCCCTGCAAAGTGCCACGGCTCAGTGTTTGTCATTAGGAGTCACAGCTGTGAGAAACACACAGTTTTAATGAGGGCTAAGTCAACAGGAGGGACCTTTCAGGCATGTAATACCAGCAGCTACGGTGACTGCAGATAGGAGTAGACAATCAAGGAAACATTTGCTAAAATAGTTTTGAAGTGAGCAGTCCAAACAACCTCCCTACTGTTTACACCAAAGGACTCCCAAACACAGTACTTTCATGACTAAATCAAATCTCACTTTAGTAAATTAAAGTACATTTCCACTTTGCTCTACGCTGGCCATCGTGAGAACAGAAAAGGTGAATTAAATCCTAACACTGTTCTTGGGAACATCTGATCCTGGGACAACATGGACAGCCTGGCCAGGGCTTGGGAAACACTCGGGCATCTTCCAGCCTTTGCTCGTGCCCCCTCCCTGAAGTACTCTTCAAGGATTTTCCATGCATAAATAAACTAAGGTAGGATGAACTTCAAATAGGCCTCGCCCTACACAGTCAAATAAATTAGGGGAAATGTATATATGATTTGTAATATTTGCATTTCAAGCAGTGAAGCTTCTTGTTTTGACACATTATACATGCAGGGATTACCATAAACCTGCAGACTCGATAGGTGCATTATATGCATTGCTTTTTACCACAGATGGGTGTCTTTGTCGAGGGACCAGATAAAGCTCAGTACAGCAATATAGCTAAACAATGTTCTCCTGCTTACAGCTGTAGTTTAATCTATCCATTCACTACATCTGAAGGCCAAATTTTACATTTTGCAACCGCAGTCTGGTTGGGCCTTGGCCATGCTGTTTGGTTACTTGTCATTCTCAGTCAGTCACTGCTGTAATCTTACTTATTTGTAGTCATGCTATGGAAGCAATGCTGTACTTTCAAGAGATTACTCAGTATAAATAAAAGAACATAATTTTTTCTCAATGGTTACAAATTAGATAACAAAAGCAGCATAAGCAAGGCAATAAATAAAACTGGGTTTACGCAAATTAGAGTTGAATTTGTTTCATATTTGCAGTCTGGAAACGACCACTTGCACTAGGCTAATGTCATTGATTTCTCTTGCTCAGATAAGGATGCCACCAAAACAAGTTGGAGGTGAGGCAGGAGCTTTTATTAGGCCAACAAACAGGAACTGAAAAAACAACAAAGCAACTTATGAGCCAGCCTAATAAAAGACATTACCTCTCCCTACAAATCTTGCCTTGCTTGTATCACAGCAGCCAATTCGCTACCCAAATATTTCTCATTCTAACAATTAAATTTTACATTTACTAGAAATTCAAGAGCAGCCTCAGTTTATAACTGACTTTTTTACCTGAACAAGATTTCAGTGCAGAAGGGCAAAGAAAACACACGAACGCTGGTACTGGAAACACAGCTTGTAACATTTGGCCAGCCCAGGCTTTGGATCTGTGTTACTCCACCCCCACATGCTGCAATCCCAGCATCCATGAAGAATCCCTAGCAGCAAAACGATGGGCCTTGGGACCAAATTACCTCCCAGCTGACACTGCCCAGAATTACCATCACGAGTGTGGGTGGGTCTGTATCCCAAATAATTGATCTGAGAGACGCACTGGCTCCCTTGCAAGCATGCAGGATTCCTTGGGGACTCCTGAGAGGAGGCAGCAGCAGGCTCCTGAAGTGGCTGAAAGCCATTTTTCACTCCACATTCACCACCACGGCACTGAATTAGGAGAGCATTTTCTATGAGGCTGGAGGAATAATTGCATCCCATGAATCAGCAGATGAACAGGTAATATGTAGCCATGGGGCAGTGCAGGGGTTTTCCCTAGAGCATCCACGATGTCTGGAGAGGCCTAATAAACTGCTTACAGGACCCATTATGGGTATATAACCATTAAGGTATATAACCCTGCTTTGTCAGCTGCAGACTAAACACACCCACATACATGTGGTCCCTTTTCAGCATCCTTTTTATTAAGAGCAGCTCAGGCATTCCCAGTGAGATTCTTGTTGTGACAGAAAAGCAGGGAAATACTCTTAAAATTCATTCCCAGCGTATTTTTGTTTAGAGTAGCCACACAACTCTTCCTCCCTGCCTGAAGGTGATATCAAAAACAAAAGCCAGAACTACAGACAAATGAGGCTCAGAGCCACTGCTCCAGCAGGACAGGGCTCTGTGCTCAGCCTTTCCAGCTAAACCACTCCTCTGTGTGCCTCTCCCAGAACAGCCTCCAACACCAGGCTGTGAACGAGCCCAGCCCCGCAGGTCTTGCTCCTGCTACAAAGCACACGGCTGGCCCGACTGTCCAAACTCAGGGTCCCCTCCTCTGCCACCCCCTCTGCTTTCTCTGCATCCACCTCTGCTGCCAGGACTTGGGTCAACTTCAAGCTTGTAGCAACAGACCCACACAGCTAACACCTTGTATCAAGTAAAACAGTAGCAGAGCTAAAAAATACTCTTAATTCAGTTTCGACTTAATTATGAACAGCTGAGGTCGAGCAGTCTTCCTTCTGCAGAAGAACCATTATGCCAGCATCCAGAGTGGTTTAGTTAATCTACTTTTGGGAAAGTTAATCTGCATTAACTTTCGAGGTTACTCATGTTGACGCATCCTATGTTCTTCCTTAGCTGCACCATACCAGAGTGGCAGTGGCCACGCTCATGGCTCCATGGTACTGTAAATAAAAGCGAAATCTGTGTTTTAATGGTGTCAGGCAGGCAGCAGCTGCTGCTGCTGAATGCCCAGCAGATTGGTATTGCTCTCAGGGCTCTCAGAAGGCAAGGCACTGAATAGCCTAAAGATATTATTGTCTGCAACAAGCATTTTCTTTCATAAACGCCACCTGAAAAAAAACAAACAAACTGACAAAGAAATTGTATGCTGGGAATAGATGGCGAAAAGGCTTTCCTGTTCCCTTGCTCTGGGCACCAGGCTGTCAGATTTTATAGGAGGGGAAAATAAGACATTACATGATCTGAAGGAGCGTGTTAGAGAAAGGAAAGGCAGGATACAGAATTCAATGCATAATTCATGGCTTGTGAAAGCCTTGAGGCAAGACCTTTCGGACTTGCTAATTGCTTTACTGAGAAGTAGGCCAGAAGCCATAACAAAGACTCCTACACCTAGGCAAAGGAACCCATAGAGCTGTTACAACATCCAACCCAGGGGCTTCCACATCACCCCTCTTGCACAGATGCGCTCCTGGCTCACCTGACAACATGCCAACCAAGGACAAGTGCATGGGTGATCTGAGGATTTAGACCTAATTCTGCATATTCAGGTTTTTAGACTGCTGGCAGATGTATCTACATAAACTGGCCGCAGCCATACTGTAGCCCTTGGAGGACTCTCACTGTGTGCTCAGAGCCTTAGCATGCAACTCTGTGGAAGCGAGACAGGCAGAGGTGAGCAGCTCCTCCGCTGCAGTAGCCAGATTTAGCCCCACTGAGCTCAGTGGCAAAAAATTCAGTGGGTGAAAGATCAGATCCCAGTTGCAGGCAAAGAAATTAATATGACAAGTAGGGAGGATGAAGGCAAGCATAACAGCTTATAGTTACTGAGGGTTGCACATGTGCACGATTGGTGGATCTAAGTCATGAACAAAGCATAAAAATCTTTTAGCTTCCTATACTATAACTACCTCCTTCATGTCCCCAGTGAACAGCTTTAGATTTTCTCATCCCAGCAGGAAAAATTGCAGGATTTTATCTTCCGACATGTTCAAGTCTCTCCTATTCACATTCTCTCGTTTCAGAAAATGGGCTGTTCCAGCCCATTCTCTGATAATATCCTGCCGACCACCACCAGCCCCTGCGCTTCTAACTTTGTAAAACCTCACCAGAATTTAGCCTCAAGGAACTAAGAAAAGCTTCCCTATTGCTGTTTCCAGTTTGTTAGTGAATCCAGTTAGTGTCATTCACTGTGTTTGAAGACAGATGGATTTGCCTTCAAAGCATGGGGATCAGGCACTTTCCTGCTCTGCCAGCTTGGCCAGCTCCAGCCCCTTCAGAGCAGTCATCTTCTTGCTTTCCTGTTTTAACTGTCTTCCCCCGACTGAGAGAAGTCTAACCTCTCAACTGATACTCTGAATCCCGTTCACAATGCATCAGAAAAGATTTCTTTTAAAACCCTTTCCTTCCCCTTTGGTATTATTTACTGATATATTAAAATTTATAAAAACTCTTTCATAAAACACAGATCAGTATCTTCCATAAAGCAGCTCATCCCCATGAGGTCTCAGAAGTAAAACTACTGAAAGTGCAAAAAAACAGATTCTGTCCCTTAATTGTACTGTGCTCAGTCATACTACATCGAGAAATTTACTAAAGCCAATTACATTTTTACTGCTAACATACTTATTTACTTACTTAAAGATGTTTCATCTATTTCTGAGGGTCAAGGATCTGAAAAAGCAGGACTTGAGAGAGCTGAAAAAACAAGATGGTTAAAGATCCCTGGGTTTCATGGGTTTCATCTGGAAGCCATCAGTACCAGTTTGTATGAATGAAGTTATCAATCATAGCGGAATAAAGTTTCCGAGTATATAAAACATCTTTTTTGTGATACTTCTAATTACATGATGTTAAAAAGACAGTCCACTTTGTAACACCTGCTATATAAGCATCTTTATTATTCTGTAAATATGAAAGGGATCACAATTAAGGCAGGAGAATTTAAAGAGGAGTTCAAATGTCAGTCGAGAAGTATAGTGAAGCTGGGGATCCCCAGACTTAGATCAGAATCAAAATGCAAATGCCTAGCTCTGAAGGTAAATAACCTCTAAGTTACTTGGAAAACTGATGACTCAAAACAAGTCAACGCATTCAATGGGCAACTCTCACCTATGTAGTTTTAAACCCAACTATAACATTTTAACCCTTTACACACTCTGCAATTTAGGTTTGGACTCCTACAAGAGGCATACAAGGAATTCCGTTTCCCCAAGACCAGGGGTTCACAGCCCAAATAAGCAAATGAATGTCCAAGCATGGAGAAGTAAAAGTGGAAACATCAGAAAAATGTCATTTAATCTTGTGAGTTCCACCTTTAATAAATTTTTATAGCTCCCAATTTGGACATAGGGTAAATAAGCACTAGCAGAAAGTACTTTTTGGTGTAGATTTATTTTATTCTGTCACCTATCCATTTGGTCCAAGAGAGAAGGCAGTAAAAGCCTATTGCACAATCACAACACAAAGGGCAGTCTTTCACTTCATACAAAGAATACTAGCACAGATGGTGAATCCACATTTTGCAGGAAAATCCATGTGCTTCCACACTAATGAGACATGGGTTAGAAGAACACAGTATTATACACTTTCGTCATTATGTCAGAAGTGATTTGTTGTCCAAGCTTAGGTATCCAGATGGTACCAAAAATACTCCAAACTTTCTATAAGCACAAAGCTTTCATTATAATTAAAAAATGGTTTCAGAAAATATCCTCATTTCTCTGAGTATTCCTAGTTCGCTTTTAACTGCTGAACATGCCCCATTTCACTTGCAAGTACTGTAACAAGGAGGATGCATATGCACTAGAAAACCTGAAAGGCAGAGCTGGGGAGCGATAACACAGGAACGGGGAGCTGGGCAGAGTCATCACATTCCCAAAGTGTGAAGAAGGAACCAGGAAGCCAAGAGCTATACGGTGGATACACTAGCAAGGTCCTCAGAAAAGAAGTTGTCTCTGGACGTGCACAATGGCACCAAAGCAAAATGAAGGAACTTCATGATCCATGTTGATACAGTTAAAACTGGCACCAACTAGGAGCAATCTTCAGATTCACCCCAGCTTTAACCCACTTCCTCCATGATGGGTTTATCCATACTGGAGCCAAAACAATTGGACGTTATAACTAAGTCCCATTATTAAGACACTTTATTTTCTGATAGGAGCCTCAAAAATCGTCATAAAAGCTTGCAGTGAAATAATTGCTTTCTTTTCACTTCATTCTAGCAGACTCCCACAGGTATGACTGTATTTTTTCTGTATGAAGTAAATTGTACAGCCTCTCTTAAAAGGCTCACCTTTAAAAAAATAGCCTAGAAAGTACCAGGCTAAATTTGACATGTTTTTCCCTATGTTTCAAAGACACAGAAGGGTTTTTCTGGAAGAAGATGACACCTTTTCTACTCAAGAAGACTGAAAATCTGCTGCATAAAAAAATGGGTGGAAAAATAAGAAAGGAATAAACAGCTGGGAGAGTATGTGGGTTTCAGAGGATTCAGTCTTTAATCTGACAGGTGTATGTCAGCACTTCTCCACAAATATATCTATAAGGGATCTAATTGTTTTCCTCTTTGTATTGTACTGCTTTCTAACTATACCCATTGTTTTTAGGTTAGTTTCCTGCCAATTTCTTTGTCTGATGTCCAGAAAACTAACAGGTTAACAAAACAAGAAAAGCTGATGCCTTTCTTCACCCATGCATTTGCTCTTCTAAGTGTTTCAAGCAAATTCATTTTGAAATTAAAAATTATGTTGTCAACCCTGCAATAGGCAACGTGGTCCAAAGAAAGATTTACAGACTGGTAACTAGGGAGCAGGCAGAGGAGGTGGCTGCTCAGCTGATGGATATAAATAGTAAAATCCTAGTCAACAGGATATTATTGTTCTTTGGGGTTCCCAAAGAAGCCTTAAGCGATGGATCAGCTCCTACGCACACGCTGATCGCAAGCCAGCGCCCGTGTGCAGTGGGGAGGACCTGCCCGGGGAAGACTCGAGGCTATTTCAGGAGTTACCAGGCCTCAGCACTTCCCATGCTCTGGTAGGAAGGAGGAAGGATTGAGAAAGCGGTGGGAAAGTGCTCAGCAAAGCACCTGTCATTTATTCACTCCTTTTTGTATTAATAACTCATCTCTAAGAATCATCGGACTGAACAGCAATGCTTTTCCTCTGCTCATGCCATGAAGCCAAGCCTAGATGGAGATCACCAGACAAATACCAAAGAGCTTGAGAAACTGGGAATAGAGAACAAAGAAGGAAAGGAATCTTCCAGGAGCAGGTCAGAATGGCTTATTTATCAAACTGTAACTCCACAACATATCAGCTTCAACTGGCTTCAAGTCAAGGCAGCTTACACTCTCAGCTATTGCAGAGCTTCCATTATAAACCACATTTCAAGGTTAGGCAATTAATTGCCTCATTCCTCTATGACCTTTGCACTAAGAAAAACCAGAATCTGATTGCTGTTCTGTTTCTAATTTTGTTTCTTTTAACTCTTTGACTTCCTCTCTTGCAGAACACATTCCTATAATAATCCAGGGCAGGTAGACAGCTTTAGGTAGGTATTTCCCCACAGTCACACAAGATAAAAATGTCTCATCCACGCCCTCATCTTCCTCCATATCCCACCAATCTCTTACAGACCCATGCACAAGGCAGACGGGGTTTCAGGGCAGTGGATATAGCACTGCTCTCTGTTAAAATAACATTTGGATGATTCTGAGAACTGAACCGAAGAGCATGAACTGACAGCAAGTTCATGCTGGGATAAAATTCAATCCGATTCATTTATGCATGCAAGCGGAAAGCTTTTATTAGCATACATTCCTCAAAGAAAACAAATTATAGTTCCTGGAGATGTTCATCATTAATTACCCTCTTTCAGCATCTAGCAGCAAGTTTTCTTCCTTTCCCAGCTTCATTTTATCTTCTTTCCAGCAACACATACTCAAACCAAAGCAAACAAAACTCCTGAAACAAACTCAGTGAACTGAAAGCATAGTAAGAAGAGGCAGAGGGAGCCCAGCTAATTTGGATCTTGACTGAGGTAATTCCAAAACACTTGAAGGAAGAAAAAAGGTTATACCTGAAAATGATGATAATTAGCAACTCGTAAAGATAATCAACACAAGACATCAAAAATACCTCTTCACAAACAGGGAGAACTAGAAGAAAGCAGGTTTGTTTCATTCTACAAACATTTTATTCTTCTTGCGTTTAAAAAACCCTCAGTCAAGCCTAAATTAAATCTGATTGTAGATTCACACCAACTGGTATGTACTGGAGAGAACCCCAAAAAGCACATGCAAACCCAGAAGGAAACCACCTGCCACCAAACATGGGAACACCACATGCTGGGATGAAAGATGGGTCTGTAGCTCCATGGTAATTATAAAATTGTAAAGGTTTACTATAGAGAAGGCAGTACACATGTATATTACAGTTCACATGAATTGTTAGAGGACATTGCTAGCTTCCCATTGTCACATAGGGAAAGAGAGAAGAAGAAGGTGTGAAGAGAGAAATTTGGTCAGGTAGTTACAATGGTCACCCTGAAAAGAGAATATCAAGGTTCAAGGTGTGCTTCACCAAAACTTTCCATGTTCATACATAGAAAACCATGCCATTAGGCTGTCTGGATAACTTTTGAAATAACTTTTTGAAATAAATGCTCTGGCTTTCATGTGTCTTTGATCCTCAAGCCTAACATAAGGGTGTCATCTAGAGAAAAACATCAAAACCATGAGACATTCAAACACTAAAACATTAGAAATAAATCCCTGCTAGAATACATTAAGAACACATTTCAATTTTAGTGAAGACAAACACAAAGCAGTAGTAAAGAAAATCTATGGGCATCAATATTATCTGGATACCAGAACTCAAGTTTTGACCCTCTCTGTAAAACCAGTTACTAAATGCTACTTCTGCATCCATAACAGCCCCTTCATTCTTCTGTAAGGATGTTGCGTGCAAGAACACACATGTGTAGCAGGACCAGAAAGCCAAGAAGAAATGGGCAGCGCACACCAATCTTTTTGTCACATGAACATCACATTAGCACATTACGCTGTATTTTCCATGCAGCTCCTGTGTTTAGGCTTCAAAACTGATCATTAGTATGATAAATTAAATGAGTGGAAACTTTGGCTCAAAGAGCCCAAACTGCTGCAGCTCTGAAGTCAGTCACTCTTCCTAGGCTTTGGTTCATTAGTGAAATGTGAATATAAGAGGTCAAGTGAACACTGAGTTCGTAATTAAGTGCCTAAATGACAAAGCTGTTTACTGGCTTGAGTGACGCAACATGGGGGTGTCATTCAGAGCTTTCTGTGGGTATCCAGAGCACTTCTGCAACTGGCTTTCACAGTCAGTCTCAGCTTAAACGCAAAAGACTCAATATGCATGAAAAAAACTGAGATCCTGCATGGAAAAAAAAATTGTTATAGAGCCATCTGTGGGATAGGCAATGAAATAATGCTTAGACCTTCCCCAAAATTAAAGGGTGTCAAGGACTTCAAAGATACTAAGATCTCACCAGCTGAAACAAAATCTGAATGTAACTGGCTGCATATAACTAGCTTCTAAACAGTTTTGTGACAGATGGGCATCAGCTGTCCAGACCCTCCCAGCTACAAAAGGATCTCTCAGCACCTGAGAATGGCCCCTCTTAGTTATGTCTGGGACTGGACAGGAAGCATGCACCGTCCTCCTGCTGAAATAGGCTACCATCACCAGGGTCACAACCACTTCCTCACTTCAGAGGAGTCACACCGGTGCGACCTCCAAATTCTAAAATTAAATTAAACTCATAGTGAGTGATACTGTCAGCTCTGGCTTAGATGAAGGATTTTATTGTGTCCTTAACAATATTAGCTACCAAAACATGGTACTTCCTCTTCATACACACAGTTGTTGAAGACAACTAAAAATCCTGTCTCCTTTGATCCTTCTGATAAACACATAATGTTTTAAAGTTTTGAAAGGCCAACACTGAATACATTAAAAAGACTGTCTACCTTCACAAGAAGAAATGCAGCTTAGGCAGTAAAAATTCATACCCAGTCTTCTTTCAGCCATGGTCAATAACCAAACTAACTTCTGGAAGAAGACTGAGCACAAATTCTTTGAACCAACATCAGGTCCCTAAACAATGTTTTCTCCATAATGGGCAGAAATGGAAAAAGTCTTGCAAGAGTTTCTAAAACTTAAAATCACTCCTTGTCCTGATCATCCAGTATCCAGGGAGATCTTAAAAAAAAAAAAAAAAAAAAAAGAGAACAACAGGAACTAAAATATTGTTCAGTGGCATTAATCAGGCTCAGGAAGTCCCCTACCCGGCCTGGAACTTGAGAATAAGGAGAGGAACCAAATGTTTCCCAGCTACTCTGAACAGTTACTGTTGGAATCACTTGGGTTTTGTACCAGAAATAGGTCTATGGAGTACCTTGCTGAAAAGGGGGAGTCAATGGGAATTTTGCCTTTGAAAGGCTGTCTTCTCATTTGAGCAGGATTTTTCTGACTCACCAAGTTTAAGTAGGACATAAAGGTGCTGGCCACAGTCCCTCCTGCACTATCTAGGCTTCTGAGGACCACACTCTTCCCCATGTGCCTAATTCTGTTTGCCTTGTTACTCTCCCTGGGCAAACAGCCCAGACAGATTTATGTTTCTTTCCTTATATCCAAGACAGTAAGACTGAAGTGGACATTTCATACTATGTTATTTATAAATACTATATCTTTATTAAGTTACAGCTGCAGTTTATGTTTACTGTGAACACTAGTAAGAGCCAGAAAACTTTAGTCACGTGTCGAGAGACAGTCATATGAAGGATCAGTTTTTAACAGTTATCTTTGTTGGCATTGTTTTCATTTGTCACAGAGCCAGGTCTCTCTTGCCCTTCCCATTTTTCACTGAGCCAAGAAAAGCATAATCAGCCTTTAGTTATGAGCTACGTTGACTGCATACACCAAACACCTATTGATATACACTAGGGGGTTCTTTGCAAAGACTGAACCAAAATGGCAAAGTACTTCTATCTGACCATTAGTGCACAACAGAAAGACAGCTCGTGCATGTAAATACTCCCTCTGCTTTGGCTGCGATTCAGATTTTCAGCTGGAGTCCTGTGAAATGGACAGTTCAGCCTGTGATATGGCTCTCACAACATATGAACAACACAGGGCGAACTGATCATTGGAGGGTTTAATGCACTGTTACATGGGTTTCTTGAAGAAAACATAGGAAAAAAAAAAGTCTGGAAGAATAAAAATGTAGCTGGTGACACTACTTGATCTAGCTGGGCTATTCCATGGGTATGGGTAGATCACCTCTGACCTTCGCAGGACTCTGTATTTACTCAGACATACAGAGCATCTAAACAGATGCAATGGACACTGGTAATGGACACTGCACAAGAGCAGGGACTTCTTTGCCCAGCTTCGGACATTACAAAATGCACTCATCCTCAGTCTTAATCATGATAGGATGAAGATCCAAGGGGATACATACACTAAATACAACAAGGACTAGAATATAAATGTTTCTATTGAAAGTGAACCCTGTGACATATTTAATGAGCATTTATTTTGTAAACAACTGGAATTATACTACCAATTATACTACCAAAAGAGAAAAAACATAATGAAGCAAACCAACACCAGCCTAGAAAGGTCTTATAAGTTTAAAAAACAAGGTGACTCATTTTTCACAGATATACTGGGTCTGAATTACGTTGACCTATATCAGGAGTAACTTTCAAGATACTACAACATAAAATATGTTTTAATTTATGTTTGAAATTAATTCATAGAAAGTAATTAACAGAATCGCCCAAAGCAGTACACTTTTTCAACAAATATGTCTTGAATCATGCCATTGAATTAAGCAATAGGCACAGAGATTAGAGTTATCTTTTAAGTGTTTTTGATAACATCTATTCAGATTCAGTGGGATTTCTGGTTTTATAAAGAAATCCTCTGCCTGCACCTTACAGGTCCACAGGTACGCACTCTGGAGGTACCCAGGCTGTTACTATTACGAGCATCCTCAGAAGATGTCAATTTAAACTTGTGTTCCTGGCTATGAAGCCTCAAACTACAGCTAAAATACAGCTCAGCTGTTTGCACAGAAATATGCAGCAATTATAATGAACTCATCCTGCAATCCTCCACCTACAATCCCTGTATTTAACTGGTTGGGGAGATATAAAATAGATATAAAAATAGAATAGCAGGTACAGAGACATGTAGAAAAAGACACTCATTTCTTAAAAGATGTTGTGATGCCCTTCACCACCCCAGCACTGACACAAATCTCACTGCTTATCTGATAATTTCTATTCCTGAATACATTTTTGAGATCTTTTTGACTTTTACAAGACAAGACAGATACTTGGCTCTTCCCCTTTAGACATTTGCCCTTAAGAGTCATTCTGAAACAACAGAAAGTTTAAGCAGCTTAGGACATAAACAAATAATGTTTAAATGGACACTGACAAGCAAAAATGCCCAAGGTTGCTTCTTCTAATCCAATAGAAGTCTGTCTTTAAAACTGAAATAGGAAATCAAGTCATCCCTTTGTAATATTTTCAAAATAAATGCCATATATACTTCAGAAAGCAAGGGACATAACCTTGAAATTGTCTTTAGGAGAAAGAAAATTGCTTGTATTTCTGTCCAAGTCAAGTGGACAAAATAAAAAACAAGCAGAAGAACTATGAAAAGTGTCCTATATTTTTAAATCATCACTAGTTTTAACATAGTGTTTTGAAGACTAATTTTTAAACCACAACTTCAGGTAAGTGATATGGTCTGAGGTATCACCAGCTCTCCTAACACTGAGGCTGGTCAGGGCTCATCCAGGGAAGACAGAGAAGGTGATGTTGGCAAGTGACAGCAAAACAACCCCATGTCTCGAGTCAGGTCCATGCAGTTGCCAAACACAGTCTCTCTTAAGACAAAGTGTTAATACATGAGTGTATGAGTTCATTTGACTGTGGAGCTACGGGGCATGATTTGAATTTGGTGTCATTTCATCCATTCAGTGGGACAGAGAGCCCAGACTTCTAATTTGTTAGAGAAATTAGGGATTGACCTTGTTAAAACTGCATGCTGAAATATGCAATCTGCACTTTGCCTTACCTCTCGCTGCTTCTTTATTTCACTGCCAGGGTTTCCTACATCTGGAGCAGGTAAGTCTTCCCTCCATTGCTGACAAATACCATCAGGTATGAGACTGCCCTTACAAAGACCATCCCCAACAGAAGACTTATATTCCCAGAATTAACTTTGGTTTCTTATATCTGGATCTGAATCTTTATTTTGGGGGTTCACACTTTTAATTCTCCAGCCTATTTAACTTCACTTTTATACAGAATAGGATTGCTGTGTGGTTGTACAGGGCTTTGCTTAAGGTTCTCCAGGCAATTTCATCTTTTCAAATGTCACCTAAATCTACAAAAAACTCCACTAAATGAACATGCCTACAGGCAGAATGAAATCCTGCTGCGTATGGTGACAAGTTATAGAAGAGTTAAAGTAATGAACAGTTACAGCACCTTTTGTCAGAATGAATGGACACATTAAAAAATGTTTCCTTCTATTTATAAAATTTCCATGTATTTTAAAAGCGTGTCAAACTACAGAAATCAACTTGAACACTGCTGTATCTTGTAATTAAAAGAAAATATTGCTTTCTGTAGTTAAGTGCAAAAGTTGTAAGAATTATGCTTCATAAATGAAAAATACAGAGAGAAACATTTTCAAGACTGACTATAGCATCTGCCTTTGGTAGTCCATCAGAGATGCAAGCCTAAGCCCCCCCAGTGTAAATATAGGTGGATACTGTCACTGCCAGAGTTAACTTTTATGAGTTAAGCATCTGTATTACCTCTTAAGACACAGGCTTCAAAACCTGCTACCTCAAGGAAGCTGATTCATATTAGTGACAACTGTAGTTACTACTTTCTGAGGCTTATAAAGTCCACATCTCAAGGATCCAAACAGAAAATCAAACAAAATCAGTGTTGGTAGTTTATGAGTAAGTGATCCACCCAGACTTATAGACTATGGCAAGGATGAGGAACAATAGGGCTGGTATTGTTCAGGTTATTTCTTCCAGTCTGTCACCATTTTTCCTCCATTATTTCTGACAACATTGCAATACACTCCTGTGTAACCCTCCAAATAAATTTGAAGGCCATGCACCCCTCAGCAGAGCAAGGCTGAGACTCAGAAAAGTATTTAAATCTACAGAAATCAAGGAATAAACATCTAGGGTTTTTGTGGTTTCTGGATCAAACTCTGAGTAGTGAAATGACAAGTAGCAGGACCTTGTCTAGTCCTCTGATAGCAGAATGGTAGAGCTCTACCATCTCAGCCTATCTGCTCCATTATAAATATACAGAAATGAACATTCAAACCATAATAATTTTTAAATGGTGGCAACAACACTTGTTTGCAGAGATGAACAAAACATCTGACTTCACAATTATTCACCTCCACATATTTCATTCCAAGGAATGTAAGGAAAGATATGTACTACTCAACATAAATTCAGACTCTTGCAAAGCACACAACCAAAATATCATCTAAAAGAGATTAATTCCTGCTGAGGATGTTGCGAGTGCAATTTGCCACATATGGAAGTATATTTTTGATGATCCTAAATCAAGCTTCCAGTAGGGAAGATTTTAAAATATTCTTGTGTTGTTACAAAATGTTCCCACTGGTGTTGTAATGAAAGAAAGAAAGGGAGAAAAAAACCCCATCTCCTGGCAGGAAATTAATTATGGAGTATTCCACTGCTTGATGATGCGCTCCTACATTCTGCGCAGGCTTTCCATTTTCCTCTCTCAGTATGTGGAGAAATTCACTATGGAGAATGTACAAACAGAACAAAGAGCACAAGAGGATCAGTTTAATAAATGCATTTAGAAACTGAACAGACTTGGAGAGAGGAAGTTGGTTTGTGCATCACCACACCTGGCATTTGTTCCCTCTTTACATTCCTCTCTCCTCTTATCCATTAGATTGTCACTTCTGCTTCTGTTCTCTGAAATCACCTCTGCCGAGAATGGATGCGCCTGGCTTTTAGCATCACTTAGCTGCGACAGTTTTGAACTGTCACTTCCTTTATTTAAAAAATAAAATGGAAAATCTCAGATATTGATGGAAAGGGAAAGTAGAAGCCCATCATTATACACTCATGTCTAAATATCCAGATGTAATTCCACTTTTAAAATCATCCTTTTTCCTCCTTCCATGTCCAGCCCATTTAGTAAATTTCACCCCTTGCTGCCAGTTTTAGTGTCCTTGTGAAAAAACTGAAAAACTCACACAGGCCATAATTTCACTCATTAGTTACATGATAGAACATATAGTCCTTGAGGCTACTTCTGCACCCAGCACATGTACCCAGAACAACTTCTCAGTTTGGTGGGATCATACCACAGGGAAAAGCATCTCCAGAAGAGCAGACACTTCCCAGTAACGAGCATCTTGGATCCTTCCTGGATGTGGAACTACCAAACTAGAGAGGGAAGAGGCAACAGACTGAAACAGCATATGCCATCTTCAAATAGTATTCTACGTCAGCAGTGCACTACAGCTTAGCTAAGGCATAATGAGGAACCGTTCAAGAGAAATGAACAATTTTTGTTTTTTAAAGAAGGAGGCAGAAAGGGTATGGAAAACTACTACAGCAGATGGCTGTATGATTCCTGCAGAAACTTTAATACCAGCTAGGCTGCTCAGGACCCTTTCACGTGGTCATCACCACTTGGACTCTTCCAGCAGCTGCTGGGAAGGACGGCTCAGACACAGCATGACTGTACTGCCTCTATTTGCCTTGCAGACCTCACATTTGTCTGGCTCTGGGCATCAGCAGCAGAAGTCTCCATCGCTGCACACAGACATGCCAGTGTTTTCATGTGTGGTTCATATCTGCAAATATTTAGCTGCTGCCTCCCATGCTCTCCTTAATCCTCTTGGGTCTATATTAATATAATATGTTCCCCAGAGACCTTTACATATACAGAATGTCCCACTGAATGGGAGCATTCTGGAATAAGACAAACAATCCACTTTATAGCACCTACTCTAAACACAGCTGGTCTTGCAAGACAGCGATGCAGGAGCTGGAGATGCAGCAGCAGACGAGGACCCTCACTGCATGAGGTCCTTCGTGTGACCCTGGGCAGCAGGGCCCTGCTGGAGCTCTGGTGGTGCTGATGGAAATTCTGCATAGTCCTCACCTAGTTTTTCATCCTAGACTCTTGAGTTTTTAGCACATCAAAGCTATCATTGATTCTGCAACTGACAGAAAATTATACTAGCAGTGATTTGGATCGCATTGTTTTGAGAGGAGAGAATGAATTTTGAATTATAAAAGAGGAGCAAGTTTAATTACTACATACGAACATCAAGCATATGCTGCCATTTTACAAGAAACTGTTCTGAAGAGAAGCACCATGCTCTGCCACCAAGCTCCCGAGTGACAGAAATCACACTCTCACGAGTATCAGACTCACCATCTGTAAAATGTTTTTCATCTCTAGAAGATAATGTGAGAACTATGTGTTACAAATCATATATTTTTTGACAGATATTATCACTTGCTTTGGAGCAGCACCTTAGAACAAATGTTTTTTCTCCCCTATAAGAGCTCCCATGAGGCATAAAACTTCTTAAAATCCTATTTAGCAGTGCAAGCAAGGTGACAACTAATATATCAGAATTTCTCTTGCATGGTAAGAAGGGAATAGGAGGGTTTTTTCATGAACATAATGTCATTCAAAGGAATTTGCTCTGTAGGATGACATTCTCCTACAGGACTACAGAAACTTTTTTATATGGCTGTGTGCATCTGTATAAATGTATTTTAAGTTCTAGAAAGGGAAATTACTTTTAACTGCTTTTTCTACAAATGACTGAGAGGCAAAGCCAAAAACATATTACTCTTTTTAAGAACAGATTACTTTTGTATTTCTTTCCAAAAAATGCCCACGCATTAATGATTAAATCTGCTACAGTTTTGAGCAACAAGAGATCAGAGGCAGGCCAGCCATGCTAACACACAGAATCAAAAGAGACCAGGAGTCAGAAATTTAGAATTACAGCATAATGAGAGACTGTCAAAACCCAAGGGAAGATCAACCTGGAATCAACAGCCCTGGCTGTACTCAAAATCTTTATTTCAGAGGTTAGGATGAATCAGGTCGAAATTAGAGCTAACTGCATTAATCCAACATCAGAGCTTAAAGAAATGGCTAATTTGACTTTCTTTTCTGATAAATTATGCATCTTCTATAATCAATCCAAACCAAAACTAATTTCCAGGAACTGCACTGTTCTGCCAGTAAACAGTGCCTTAATATAATTATGCATAGACAGGAAGAGATAATGACCTCTGATTCAAGTCTATTATTTTTATGGAACATAAAGATACATCGCAGTATTATGTGAGCTGTTGATTAAGATCGGTATGTTACATGAAACAAATAGTTCTCCCATAAACCACTGCTGTTTTTCCCTCTTCCATCGATTCTTGCGGTCGTTGCCAATCACGAGGAGTTACCTGATGAGGGGCAAACGTAACTTTGGAGGAACTACTGCTACACTGATACCGATCTACATTCAGGCTCAGGTATTTGCATCCCTTCCGCCCGCACAGCCTGTGGCAAAATAGGAGAGAGCATCTCGTAGATGATTTATCCCAAAGCTCTGCCTATGTTTATTCAACAGTAGCTTATTGGAAGATACATTAAATCGAGTCCTCTGATAGCCATCTGCTTCGCTTCACATCTCGCCGGTCCATTCGCGGAGCCGTGCCCTGACCGCGGCCGAGTGACCCCGGCTCTGCGGGTCAGGGCGGCGGGAGGCGGCTCTGCCCGTCCCCGCGGGGACCCCGCTCGGGGCTCCCGTTACCGGCGGGGTCAGCGGGCGCCGCTGTCCCCGCGCCCGGCAGCGACCCGACCCGAGCGGACCGGAGCCGAGCGGAGCCCGCAGCGCCCTCCCCGACGGCGCTCGGGGGAGGCAGCGTGCGGCAGCGCCGCCCGGGGGGCACACGGGCTGAGCCGCCC
>VWZF01001679.1:176089-269597 GCA_013396755.1 Sclerurus mexicanus | reverse complement strand
TCCCGCAGCGGCGGCGGCCGCGCCCCCGCTCCGCACCCGCTCCGCACCCGCTCCCGCGGCCCTCTCAGCGGCGCGGACCCCGCGCCCATCCCCGTCCCCATCCCGGCCGGAGCGGCCTGTGAGCGCTCCCAGCGAAGACGCGCTTCTTGCTGAGGCGGCGGGACCGAGCGTGTGTCCTGCCGTGCCTGGGGACGGGCGAGGGGGCGTCCCTAGAATAATTGTCATGCAGCCACGGAAGAACGAAAGTGTGAGCAGCAGAGGGGTTTTCCTCGTGGGGATGAAATCAGTGCCATTACGCATTAAAAACACCAATATTTGCATGCTGATTTAGCTTGCTCTTGCTAGTCGGTTTGGCTGTCAAATTTCCTTTGAGGTGAATTTTCACATTGGATGTCTTCATTTACACTGTTTTTCATCAAACTTGGACAGTAATTGTTACCAAGGCTCTTCAGTGTCACTAAGATCTATTCTCTATAAATCTGGTGAACAGCATGAGCATTTCCTTTGCATACGAGGCGTTTCATTACAATATACCACTATTTGTACTTTCATGCCTGTTTTCAAACCATGACGACTGTATAATGTAAACAGCAAACTGACACGATCCAGTTAGACCAGTATAGCATCAAGAGTTAGACTAGCAGAACACACAAGCTGAGATCTACAAAGTTAAATATAAACAAACTGGAATCTAGAAACTGTGGCTCTTTCAAGCTGGAAGTGTTTATGTGATCCCAAGCAAACACTCCACACAACCAGTTGTTTCACCCAGCTGAGGAATGCAGCGCTCTTCCCACAGCCTGCTCTGGTGATTTCTCTATTACAACTCAAAATCAGATGGAGATGGTAAGGAGGCAAAGTCATCCCTTAAGCATCTAATAGGGATTCGTCACCACTATAACATGCAGCAGTCAGCTATCCTGAAATGCGGTCTCCAAGAGTCTGGAGCAGTCTTCAGGTGTTTACATATCCAGACTGGAAAATTTTGCACAGGTATAAGGACAGATGAATGCCATGACAGAGTTTATAAACCTGAATGCAAGGAACAGAAAAAACAGCTTGTGAAAAAGAAAAAGCATCTGAACTCAGACAGATTTGCACAAATCACAACGCTAGGCTTTGACTTCATTTTGCTCTGGGAGGACCTGTTTTTTTCCAGGAGTTATCCAAGTGGGCTGAATGCATCAGTACAACATTTAGAGGTGGAGCTGGAAACTGAGCCAGTGTGGCTGTGGGAAAAGCAGGTGAATGACTTCACAGCAACAGTGAAATACTGCCTGCAAGAGGTGGTTGGAGGTCCCTAATCCACTACTGCCATTGCTGCATGGTGACAGTTGTATCCTGTTGTGTGTGGGCACCCCCCAGGAGATGGGGTGTCATGAGCTCTCTAGATAACCTGTCCCAGTCTGCACTGGCCTGCTCGTGAGACCTCCCAGTGGCCATTTGCTCTGGTCAGCATGCCAGCTGGAGGGAGGTGGGTGACACGAGGCAAAGGTAAATGAATGAGAAGTGAACCAGTCTGCAACCTTCAGCAGCAGAATCACAGAATCAGAATGGTTTATGATGGAAGGGACCTTTAAGATCATCAGTCCCAAACATCAACCTAACACTGCCAAGGCCACCACTAAGGCATGTCCCTAAGTGCCTCATCTACAAATGTGTTAGATGCCTCCAGGGATTGTGATTCCACCATTTCCCTGGGTGGCCTGTTCCAGTGCTTGACAACCCTTTCAGTGAAGACCTTTTTCCTAATATCCAATCTAAACCTCCCCTGGAACAACTTGGCAATGTTTTCTCTTGTCCTATCACTTGTTACTTGTGAGAAGAGAACAGCCCCCACCTGGCTACAGCCTCCTTTCAGGTAATTGTAGAGAGCTGTAAGGTTCTCCTTGAGCCTCCTTTTCTCCAGGCTAAACATCCTCAGGTCCCTCAGCTGCTCTTCATAAGACCTGTGCTCCAGACCCTTCCCCAGCTCCCTTGCCCTTTGCTGGACATGGTTCAGGATCTCAATGTCTTTCTCGCAGTGAAGGCCCAAAAACTAAACAGGATTTGAGGTGCAGCCACACCACTTCCAAGTACAGGAAGATGGTCACTGCTCTTGTCTAGCTGGCCACACTGCTTCTACTGTAACTCCTTGCTGCCAACCCCACCTGAGGTGTGATATTACAGCTGTAATTCATTGTTCTTGCACATTTCCCTGGACATAATTACTGCCTTCACTCCTCCTTGTCCTCTTGTGAGAGGTATCCAGCTCCCCTGCCATAGTGGCTGAGGGTGCAGCCTGTGCCACTGACACCTCCAGGCCTGCCAGGTAGCTGCATTTGACCTGCACAGTCTGGGTCTCAGAGTCAGGCTGGGTTTAAGATGTAGATGGTTAACATTGTGGGCATGGGGAAGTTAAAACTTTCACTTAGAGAGAGGAGAAGAGCATTAAAACTTTCTTATCTGGGAAAGCACCTGCTCTGTGCCACCCTGTCCTCTGAAGGCATGATGACAGAGGCTGGTGTGGTCCAGGACCAGCACAGGCTGGGGCTGCCTGCTCCTCCAGTGCTGATGGAGGCAAGACCATCAGCACAGCATCCCGCCCTTCTCCTGCCAGAGCGTCAGGCAGGACCTCAGCAGGGGGTTCAGGCCCATCTGCCAGGTCTGGCCACTCCAGTTTCTAGCCCAGCACATCAATATAAGCTGCACTGACCTCATCTTACACTGATACATTGAGCTTTGGGCTGCTGTGAATGAAAACCTTTCAGATGACACTTCAGCACCTTCCCCAAACCAACTCTGTGGTTAGCAGAAGCCTTAATAGGTAGAATCTCCTCCTAGATAATTGTAAAAAAATTTGCAATATATGCAGAACCAAGTGCTCCAAAATGGAAAGCTAAGCCTCTAAACTGTAAGGACATTAAAAAATTGTGAGATCCAAAAGGGCATCCCTTATAAACATTTTTCTTTAATTTTTTACATTCTTCCCTGTAACCTGGGGTCTATGAGTCAGCTCAGGAAGAAAGTACGAAATCTGAGATTCTCATGCAAAGCCAGAATGTTACTTGTAAAATCTGTAAACGCTTGTGGGAAATTATCTGTGAAAATAGTACATGCCTTCTAAGAAGTAACTGACTGTATACAGTGAGGAGTAAAGAACTCTTAAACAAAGAGTGATTTCAGATTTTATTAACAAAGTCCCTTTGCTTTTTGATGTTGAGGGACTTTTCTACAACTGAAAAAGCAGGTTACATTTAATTAAGTCCCTTGGCTCAGACTTGTTACTTAGGGCAACGCTGTAAACACTTGGCAAAGACTCTGAACTATAATAACAGGTTTATTAAAAATAGAATTTGGTCACATATGAGAAGGCAAAGAGTCTGATAGGAAGTTCATTGGGAACATACCACTGTTCTGCATAATCTTCATCTCTTTTTTTAGCGTACACAGAATAAAGATGTTAAAAATCTTTTAGTTTCCCATCCTTTGCATATCTTATCTGTGAGTGATTTAATGAGTTGAATTCTCAGTCTGAGAAGAAAATCTGTACTTGCCTTGGAAAGGTGGTGGGGCATTTGGGTCCTGCTCCTGCACTATTGGCATAGTCCTCAGGTATTTGCATGATCTTCTGGCTTGTTGAAGAGGCTACAGAGAAGGAGAGAATCTCACTCAATTTTTAATCCTTTTAGTCTTTTTGAAGTCTTCCAGAAAGAGGATGGAAAATTTTACCCTATAGCTCAATGAGAAAAAGGGAGGAAAGGGAAGGTCTGTAACACAGGAAAGTAATCCACGTTCTTATTTAATTCTCATATTTTACAGATACATTACAACCTGACCTGAGTAACGACTCACTTTCAAGGCAATAATCATGCCACCATAGGTCTCATCAACACTTTATTTTCCTTGCTTAGCCCATATCTGAAACGCCAAGAAGTACCAGCCATGAGAAAAGACTCATTAGCTCTCCCAGGTGAATAGGTAAGTGAAAATTTTGTTTCTATTACCTTGTCTGACAGCAGCCACCCCTTAGTCTGGCTCCTCTGCCCACACACATGTAAACAACGGGAGGGGTACCATTTAAAACAGACTTTCAAAGCAAAATACCAGAAAAGTAAGGAGAAAAAAAGACAGTCTAATTCAACCAAGTAAATGGGAGACACTCAGAAAAAGGTGCAAAAGGAATGAGATATGTTGTAATAAGAGGATTAAGCAAGTGGAGGAAGAAAGGTCATGTGCTAAAATAACATAAATAAGCTATTAAATATAAGTGGTTTATGACTTCTTTAAACACAAGGGAAGGTACACTAAAATGGGTGTTCTACTTCTCCAGCAAAAGTTCGATAATGAATAATAAATTAATTTATAAAATATATGTAATCAATAAAATGAATACCAGCTTAGAAATACGAGTGTTGTGCCCCACTAGACTCATCCTCCTCTTGGTCCCATTCAGATGCTAGAAGAGGAAGAGGGGTGTTGACTCTTGGCCCTGTGTCAGTGTACCACTGAGCATATGTACAAAGTCTGGATGTTGACCAGCCTCCCTTCCATTACTCTGTTGTGTCTCCTCCTCCCTTGACTCCCAGAAGTCCACCATGTGGGCCACACTGATGAACCACACTGATTCACAACTGTTGCCATGTAATGGCAATAAATAGGCTATGGAACTTGCTGAAAGGTCTCTATGTGCTATGTATAAGTTTCATCACACAGTCCATCAATAATGCCAGGAGTTGCAGTAGCTTCTAACTTAGAAGCTGAACTTTTATTTGCTGGCTACCAAGATGAAGTTTGTTTGGACCAACTTAATAGCAAAATGCATTTGGGATTTTCAAGACTTGGTCTTTTGGCGTGTTGGTGTGACATGACGGGGACAGCTTCCATGTGTGAGAGCTGTGGAGGTGAGGTCATTCTGATCCTTCACCAGGGCAGCTGGTATGGTGGGAGCAGGGTTGTTTGTGTGGGTGACTCCCAGCCCTTCCTGTGTTGTTTTTTTTCATTTGCTTTGGTAAGCATGGTTTATTTTAAGGTGTGATTTATTGAAAACATGCATGCTTTATTTGACAGAGGCAATGGGAAACATCCTTCCCTGGCCTTCAGGCTGATTATCTTACATTCAGTTTGGTTTTCTGCCTTTCTTTCATGCAGATGGAAGCTGGAAGAAAAGGAGAGTAGTTATGTAAAACTCATTTGAATATTATGTACTTGTGGAGTTAATTTGTTTCTGCTGCCATGAGTACTTCATTCAAAATCTCCCCCCTTACCAGGGCAAAACCCTTCCTTGATTCAGAGAGGAGTTGACGCAGGAGAAGCTCCATCTAGTTTTTGAAAACTTGTTTGTTATTTTCCCCCTTTATTCTCCTTCTATTTTTCCTCTGTTTCTGATGGATGCAGGATGCAGTTGTCTCATCCATGTGACAGGATTGTGTAATTCTGCCCCTTTGAGCCTGACTTAGTCGTCTGTGACCAGTTGAATTCAGGACCTTCAGATTCCCTTCTGTGTGCTCCAGCATGCTATGAAGATTTGTTTCCCCAGCAGATACTGAACAAAGATTACAATGTTTACCAGTAATGGGATCATTTTTCCAGCACTAGATGTTGTATAGCACCCTAAAGGCCAGGAAGAAGATGACCCAAAAGATAAGGCTTTCACCTTGAGAGCATCTGAATGTCTCCTAGGACTTTTCATCTCTTCACAACCCACTCCCATAACATGAGTTTCATGCTTTCATCCTATCTGATCTCCATGCAAGGGTAGAGATGCCAGCCTGGTGTGGGCAATGCCTTAAACAATAACCCAAGAAACAGAGGGGGCCTATGCTTTGTCAGAGCTTACTGTGTGGAAGGAGAGAGGGACAGCAGAGAGTGACTTTCTATGGTGGATATCTCTGCAGACAATTGTGCCTGACAGTAGGGTCCCACAGGGCTATGTAAGCTGGTGAGGTTGTGCAGCAAGAAGCAATCCAGTTTGATGTTGCTCAGGGGTGGCCATCTCTGCTGTACCATGTTCAGCTTCAGGTGACCCTGGCTAGACAGGCTACCTTCTTCTGCCTGAATTATTGTGATTAGAGAAACTTGTGGTGCTTTCATTGTATACCCTAGAGATACAAGTCAAGGCCTCTGCAATAATATTCACTGGCAAAGACTATTTCTGGACATAACTACAAATATTTAATATGGGGTAAATTATAAATCAACCTGCTCCAACACCAACCAGAAGTGAATGCTTCAAGTAGAAAATGGAGATTGCCTGGTCTGTTTTTTACCCCATGAATATTAAGATTGGAAGTAGGGCAGCACGTAGTTATTAGTGTTCAAGCACTGCAATTGCAGATGCTATAAAAATAATGCTAACATTGATGGCTTTTGTACACAGATTTCCATCTGCAGATTTCAAATCTCCTGTATATTGCAATTTTCTGTAATTTCCTGGTATAGTCTGCCTGAAACAAAAACTACAAACCCTGAAATATTATTTGATACTAAAGAAAACAACCAGTGTATTTTTGCAATAAAATATTTCTGGAAGAATGAAATATGTGCTATCTATTCTGTGTACTTCATCATAGTAACAAAATGAGTTAGTTTCTTAGAAGCCAGCAAGCAAGAATGCTTCTTTTGAGCTGCCTGACCTCTTTCACAGCACTGGAGATGTCAAATATTCTTCAAATGCAACAGTCAGCTAAACTGCCTGTCAATGCAGCACCTTTCAGGAGTAATTCTACCCTTCTCCTGTTTGTTTGTTTCTGTTTGAAGAAAGGGTTTCAATTTTACATCCAATGTCATGTCAGCTTAACTGTGAAAGAGATGTGAGAAGAGATTCCTTCCCTGGCCTTCACAAACAATATTAGCTTTGAAAGTAACAGAAATATATAAATGCTTCAAATGGAGGGGCTGTTCCCTGTAGCTGATAAATAAACTGAATAATTTTTTGAGGTAAGAAGTGGATGACTCTGATGCATAACCTGCCAGGCCGAGGCTTTAGCAGTATGAGATGCACTAATGGTTCCAAGCTGTTTCAGAGCAGGCATTTTCAAACCTTACTTGTATTTCCCTGAATATTTAATGTCACAGTTCTGCCAGAAGCCTCTGAAAATAGGGAGAATTAAGACCTGACGGTCATTCCTTAGCAGAAGAAAGTTGATGATTTAGAAAGTTTCTCTGTACTGTATTTCCAAGTGTGACCTTGAGGAGCACTGGCAATGTCAGACTTACCCTTGTGGTATCTGTAGAGGCAGTTTAGAAGTCATGGTTGGTGGTACTTCATCTGAGCACAGTTAACTGCAAGTATCTGTCAGGGTTTATCAACCTCTAACCAATACGTCATTAAAGACTATTCGTTTTAAAAGTCGTGTTAGAGAACATACAGTGGAGCCTTTGCTTAACCAAAATTTGATGTCCCTGCTTTGCTGGGGCCAGCAGGACCCTCAGGTTGGTTTGGAGACCAGCATCCCAGTGAGGACATGTATCTAGTGAGAGGTGGCTGCCTGCTTCCTTTTCATCTCTCCTTGCCCCTTTTCCAAATGCATATTGCAAACCAAGGCCTGGCTTTCAAACATATCCTTTAAGAAGAAACATCTAGAGATAAAAAGTAGTATCTGGCAGGTGTGAGGCATCAAAAAGAATATTTTCTGCTCAGTTTCTAAGTATTTGTATGTGCATGAGCATAGAAATGCAGGCTGAAGTGATCACTTGCCAGTGGTTCAGCATTGGGATTTCATTAAAGTTGCCTCTCCCCATGTCCAACCTCCCTCTGCATCATCCAGTCACACTTGTGTCATAGAGATGAGTTGAGGGGCTAAAAAATGGGTGGATTTGTATGTATTTATACCTTGTTTTCCCATGTCTAATAACTTCTTTGCAAAAATAAACAACAGTTAAAGAGGAAGGCAAGAGTATGAGCAATCATCACTTGGCAAATATTAAGTCAGCTTTGATGAAAATGTCTATACTTTGCTTCTAAGAAAGGTTCAGGAATACATCAATTTATCTTGTAACTCCCTTGACTTGAACTGTCAGATGATCGCAGATATCATAGTACAAAATTCAACAGGTATAATTTGAAAAGAAACTTTGGAGATGGAAAACACTCTAATTCTCAGAAGAACTGATAAAAATTATTTGATGCATTTGATGCAATCTCCTTCTCTCAAAACCAACACGGTAGTGATAGGTTTGAAGGGAAGTACCAAGAGAATAATTATTTCCAATACTGCACAACTGCTGAGGTAAAAATCTGGCAAATGTCCTAGCTTTGTTAAGCTCTGGTAAGGCTGCCAAATTGCCCAAAACTTGAACAATCGAGGATTTTCTTTGGTATAGCTCATGTGTTTTTATACAAGTCAATAGCTTATCCTGTTTGATCCGAACAGACTTTTATGGGAGCATTTCAAGATTCCAGGATAAGGTGAAAATGTGACCACACGTCATCATGCTG
Organism: Sclerurus mexicanus; assembly: GCA_013396755.1. Taxonomy (NCBI): domain Eukaryota; kingdom Metazoa; phylum Chordata; class Aves; order Passeriformes; family Furnariidae; genus Sclerurus; species Sclerurus mexicanus. The sequence continues at coordinate 261,178 of VWZF01001679.1, read as the reverse complement.
GAGAGTTCTGCCTTTTGTATTCAGTGATTTTTACCAGCATTTAAAAATCTTGTTGTGTTTTATTGCACAACTGATTTAAAAGTATGTATATGTCCAGGAGCTCTTTCCTATGATAACTGGTGAGAAACATCACTGAAGTGTTTCATGAACAGGCAAAACATTCAGGGCTCTTCACACATACAGTTAATTTTCCTCTTAAGAAGAAAACACGAGGCCCCAAGGGGTTTTTAAATGCACTGGGCACAAGAAAGACAAAAACCAATGGCCAGAAGCTGAAGCCAAGATGAATCCAAATGAGGAGATTTTAATAGTGAATCAGTCATCCAGAGAAATGACGATTTGCCAACTCTTAATGTCTTCAGAGAGAGAGCGTGCCTTTCTAGAAGATGTACCATACTCACAGTACAGTTTATTCAAAAGTGGGTTAAGTGAAGTATAATGACTTGTAAAGTAAAAGCCGTATCAGAGGATCTCTCTAATGGTGCTTTGCCTTTAGTTTTGTGAGGTTTATCTTAAAAGGGTATTGCTTTTCTTTTCATTTTTCCAGCTCTTACACAGACTAGCTCAAAGAGTTTTAATTCCATTCCTTACAGACTTCTACCTTGGAAAATGAAGCCATTGAGCAAAGCAAAAGTCATAAGAGCAACTGTGAAGTGATAACAGTTTGCAGTTAGTGCTCAGCCAGTGGGAACTAATTCTCTCATTCACAAAGCTACAAAGCTGCCGTCAGATGGCATTTTTTTGTTGCTATCAAACAGATTACGATTAGATCCCCTGACAAAGGTGAATGGTTTGATAATTATAATTTAATCCTCTTCTATCAATTCAGCAAGACAGTCACTAAATTGCACAGTCCAGTTTTTGTGAAGTTATCCTGAATTTATTGTCAAAACCATTGCCACAACTTTTGAAAATACATGTTGCTAGATATTTGTTACAGTGCAGTTCATGCCTCTGTGTGTGTCTACCCTGTATGGCCTCTCTGCCACAAGTGTGTATCAAGTTATCTATGTATATACCTGTAAATACACATATATAAGGAATTAATGAATATGTGAGTAAACAGAAGCATTGTTGGTGGAGCATGAACGTGTGAACATCTGATTTGTTCAGCACTTTTTCTACCAGTCATACATATCTGTGCACAAGAAGCCACTGTCTCCTGCTCCTCTCATGCAACTCCACAAAGACTTGTAACATTGACATGGCATCATGGAGAAGCTCAGGGAGTCAGTGGGTGCCCTGCTGCTGGATGATACTTGTCAAGAGCTCATCTTCCCCATTTAGGTATGTTCTCAGAGTTAAAACACAAATAGTGACACACCTATAGGATGTTATCATCATTCACTCAATTCAGAGCACCAGAATTTGGAAAATCTGGACATTAGTTTGGCTGTGGCTTAAGGCATACATGATCATATGTAAGTCAGTTAATTTATCCAAATTCATATTATCTTATTTACAGGACTGGATGCTTTTTGTTTACTATGCCCTACTTTTCCCAGCTTTTGTGAGCTGCTACACTCATATGTCTTCATGTGGAGGAAGTTTCAGGAAAACCAAGTAGTTTCATTATTGCCTGTATAAAGAGAAAGCAATGCCTGTATTTTGGCTGGTAAAAGTGAAGCACTAGTGATCAGAGTTTTTATTTGTGCGTATTTTAAGGTAGGGTATAAGATAGACCCTGGTTCACTTCCCTTTTATATCTGCTTTTCAAGCAACCCAGTTGGTATTGCATGTGCTTAACCCCTCTACCCTCACCAGGAACGGTTCCAAAGTTCTTAACCAAAGGCCATCAGTGCAGGGAAATGATGTAACCTCTCCGTATTACAGAAGGGATTGCACACCCAGCACCAGAAATCCTCAGCCTTCTTCTCACTGCTGTTGCAAAAGATATTTGCTTGTAAGGCCCTTTCCTGTCAGGAAGAAAATTTGGGGCAGGGATAAAGTATTTTTTTTCTTCATGAGTAATGGAAGAAACCTAAGAAAACATGTATCCTAGAGGTGAAAGGGCCAAAATGGGGCGGGGGGGCGGGAATAAAACAAACAAACCAAGTAGTGATTATTGCTCTGAGAAGTCTCATAATTTCTGAGCTGACTTCAATGATTTTTGAGCAGCTGCAGACACAGGGATGCTCTGCCTGTTGTGCACAGCTGAGCAGATGATGTATCAGTTTTAAATCAGCTCCCAGCTGATAGGGGAAGGATTACAATCTGCTTAATAGTGCCCTTGCTGCAGACAATCAGATGTCATTTCTTGAAGGAAAAATATCGGGAACACAGGTATTTCCTGAGACCGAGGGATACAGACATCGGTTATATTTGGGAGCTCCAGGTGGTGTGTGTGGATTCCACCCCGGAGCAGTGGTCTTGAGTGCACAACCACAGCCAGTGTCAGCTCTCACCTCAGGCATTTTATGTGCTGTAAAAGCCACAGCTTTATTCCCACCCTGGTCCTTAACTTCCAACAGCTCCTCTTTCTCAGAAAGCTGAAGTAGCAGCACACAATGCACAATATAACACCTCTCTCCCTGTTTCTTCCCACAGACCAGTCCCTGAGCACTGGTCAGGAGCCATTAGCACCCAGTTCAAACACAATGTAAACTCTATGAGAACTCATTGTTTTTATAAAGATCGCATGCAATTTGTTGCCAAGCAGCCTCCACAAATATTTAAAGCCTGCCTCCTTCTCCACACAATTTAAAAAAAATAACAAAATAAAAAATAACAAGAGTTTTTACTTTGTGCCATAAAGACTGAGACAGAATTAACCTCTTCCTGCACAGGAAACAGACACTGGGATGATGGAATTATTGACATGTGCATGCGTTCCATGAGGATGATGCTGGAGAGGACTTGATTTGGAGGCTGGCTATGTATTAATATGTGTGTTGTTATACATTTTGCCAATACCAAGTAAGTCTTCCTGATTTCCTCTTCTCTTGAGAGGTAACATTTTTCTGGTCAGCCCTGATGCAATTACCTGATTTCTAATGACCACCTCCTCATCCCAAATATCTCCAGGGCCCAGGCCCACCCTGGAAGAACAGCCACATTTCATCATGTTTTCCTCTCTCCCACCATCCCTGCTGTTGTTCATATCTAAACACATGCTCAGCTGCTCTGCTGAATCGTCAGACAAGAACAATGTCCATTCTGTCAAAATGTTATAGGAGGTGCCAGCTCTAGATTTCTGTGTAGAAATTTGGAAGTAGACATATTTAAAAATACTTGTTTTTATTTTTACTCCTATCACACTTCAGTTTAACCAATATGAGTTATCAGACTGTTTTTTTCTGTCTGTGGGAGGAGTGTTCAGGCATGGAGCTGTCTAGTCACAGAGGAATTGTCATCGATATCACACAGGGTAGGCCTCCTGAAAAGACAGACCAAATATAAATATAAGCAATGGCTTGAATCCGAGCTGCACTTTTCCATAGGAACAGGCCTTCATACAGTATGTAGCTTTGTGTGTGCAACCACAGTACTCAGAAGGAGTAATTTCCCAGCCAAATGAAGCCTGTATCAGCGACTCCAGGGTCTGATTGCAAGGAGATGTCCATGATCTCTGAGGAGTCAGGATTATGAGGGTGATGAGCATGGCCCTAAGAACTAAGCCGAAAGTTTGCCATCCATTCAGGCCATACATGCCTATCATATAAGAGAAAGACTGGTTTCAGGACATTTTCTGACCAGCTGTTTCTTGCATTTTATTTCTTAGGTTCAGGTGTTATTCTGATTTTTGAAACCAAAGTTTCCTGCTCAGAGAAGAATCACATAACTGCGATCTGAGTTCCTTGAGGTTGTAATTTTTTATGATACATCTCATATAAGTTTTAAATTGATTCCTCCAAATGGATTTCAGAACTGCCCGAAATGCCATTTAATGTGGTCTGACCTATTTTTTGCTAGACAAGCTTTAAAACTGGTTGGAAAGTATCCCCATTTTAGCAATGACCTTGTTATTTATAATCAGGTCTTGATCCTATAATATCTTAATTATAATAATTTTCCTCAAAGTGTAATTTATCTGACATTCATAAGGAGATAATAAATATCCTGCACCTTGCCTAACTGAGGTAGAACTGAAAGACCTTATCAAGGCTTCTTATCATTGTTTTCTATAAAAATGCAAATACCTAAAGCTAATGGGCCACAATGGGATTATTATGGTGGTAACATTAATTATATGCATAACTGTTTTCTGCATCAAGACATTAGTGTGTAAAAGCACAAACAATTTTGAAGATTTATCTTACATTTAACTTTATTTACCAACTGCAATTTACTGTATTTCCTTCTGTGAGTGCAAGAACCATGGATCAGCAGACAGGTTTTTCTTTTGCCAGTTTGTTTCACCTCTGGTTCTCATGCATTGCCAGTGAGACCTCCAGTACACATAAATGAAAAAAATCATTTAAACTCACAAGAAATAACTGAAAGAAATTAAATAAATGGTTTAAAATCATAGAATAGTTTGGATTGGAAGCGACCTTTAAAGGTCATCTTGTCCAAACTTCCTGAAATGAGCAGGGACATCGTCAACTAGATCAGGCTGTTCAGAGTCTAGTCCAACCTGACCTTGAATGTTTCCAGGAATAGGGCATCCACTCACCTCTCTGGGCAACCTGTGCCAGTGTTCCTCCACCCACATTGTAAAAATTTTCTTCTTTATATGTAGTCTAAAGCTACCCTCTTTTAGTTTAAACCCATTACCCCTTGTCCTATTGCAACAGGCCCAATTAAAAAGTCTGTCCCCATCTTTTTTATAAGCCTCCTTTAAGTACTGAAATGTTGCTATAACGTCTCCCTTGAGTATTCCCTTCTTCAGGCTGAACAACCCCAACTTTCTCAGCCCTTCCTCACAGGAAAGGTGCTCCATGTCCTTCTTATTTTGGGTACCCCAGACCTGGATAAAATACTCCAGGTAGAGATTCACAAGAGTAGAGCAGAAGGGCAGAATCCCGTGCTTTGACCTGCTGGCCACGCTGCTTTTGATACAGCCCAGAACACAATTGGCTTTCTGGGCTGCGAGCACACATTGATGGTGCATGTCCAGCTTTTCATTCACCAGCAGCCCCAAGTCCTTCTTTGCAGGACTGCTCTAAATCCATTAACCCCTCAGCCTGCATTGGTACCAACCACCCCTCGGGGGCACAATTTGTCACTGATCTCTATGAGGACATCGAGCTGTTGACCACTGCCCTCTGGATCTGACCATCCGACCAATTCCTCACCCACTGAATAAGTTCATCTGTCAAATTCATCTCTTTCCAGTTTAGAGAGAAGGATGTTGTGGGGGACTATATGTCAAAAGCTTTACAGAAGTCCATATAGATGACATCCATAGCTCTTCCCTTGTTCACTGATGTACTCACTTCATCTTAGAAGATCATGAAGCTGGTCAGGCAGGACTTGCCCTTGGTAAAGCCGTGCTGGCAGTCTTGAACCACCTCCCTGTCCTCCATGTGCCTTAGCACCACTTCTAGGAGGATTTGTTCCATGATCTTCCCAGGTATAGAGCTGACGCTGACAGGTCAGTAGTTCCCAGACTCCTTCTTTCTACCCCTTTAAAAATGGGTGCAAGGTTTCCCTTTTTTCCAGTTATGCAGGACTTGACCTGATAGCCATGACTTTTCAAATATGAGAGTGTCTTGGCAACTACATCAGCCAATTCCCTCAGGACTCTGGGATACATCTTGTGAGATCTCATAGACTTTGGTATGTTCAGGTTCCTCAGGTGGTCATGGACCTGATCTTCCCTTACAGTGGGAAGTTCCCTCAGTCTTTCCATTCACCCACTTAAGACGAGTGGAAAGAGAGATTTCCACTGAAGGCTGAGGCACAAAAAGTTAAGTACCTTGGCCTTTTCCTTATCCATCGTTACCAGATTGCCAGTGAAAAAAAATCCACACATGGCAGCTTTTCTTCACTATGGAAAATGGGAACACAGAATTGATCAGACGAGGTCAGCCAGGAGGGGTATCTTGTCCAATGTTCTGTCCTAGAACCATGACTAGCACAGGGCACATCAGAAGATGCAAGAACCTCTTACCAAGCAGATATGAATTAGTCTGTCCTGTGTCAGAAACCTTCCTGGTTTCTTAAATAGAGGTTGGCATAAAAGCAGACACATTATATTGAAGGTTGCTTCTGGTGGGGGGGTTGTGTTAGTGCTAACTAATGCAATTCTGGGTATTAGTGCTACCTATGCCTTTTCAGGCATGACATTCTCTTTTGTTACTACGTGATGGGTAAAAACAGTGCTCCACCAACAGCCCTGCTCTGTAGTTAGCTTTGTTATATCTGCCCCATAACCCTTTGGCAGTCAGCCTGGCTGCTTTTCTGGGAGAGTGGTCCTCATGCTGGCTAAAGATCATTTGTCTTCTTGCCTCCTCTGTTGCTCCTTTCCCTGCTCTAGACATACACACACGTTCCCTGAGTAGGAATGGCCAGGCTAAGCTGATGGGAGCCCTGTGGGGACCAAAGGAGCAGCTGTCAAGAGGAGAACCCCCACACATCCACGAACTCAGAGGAGAGGTCTCCCATGGGATCTGTGCTGTTTTGAGGCATCACAGTCCAAGGCTCATTTCAGACAAGAGATGCTCCTGCCTCGCTGTAAAGGTCCCTTATGACCTTCAAACCTGAAGCTCTTTAAATGGCTTGTGCTGCAGCCGGAGGATTGAAGATGAATTCCTGTGTGTCTAATGGTTTAATGTGCCGTCTGACCGTCACGGGAAACATGAACCGCAGCCAAGTAACGCATCTGAGCGCCGATGGTCGCTACAGAAAATGCCCTTTGGCGCCGGTGTGTGGCCCCTGCCCGGGTCGGGGGGCGGAGGAGCCCCCGCAGCCCGGGCGGCGCCGAGCCCTGGGCACCGCTGCCCTCTCCTGGCGCCTGCCCGCATCTCGGGATGCCGCGGGTGGCCCGTCGGATGGAGCACCCGGGAGCAGGTGGGAGCGTGGAAGCCGCACCACGGGGACGCACGAAGAACGGCGCGGAATAAAGTGAGGTTTCCTCACCAATTTACAGAGAACTGCAGGGGAGTGTGAAAGACAAAGCCTGGGGCAATACTCAGAAAGATGGGTTTAGTGTTTGCCTGCCTTAGGGGACCAGTCACACCCATGCTCCCCTTCCCACCTTCTTGCCCTCCCCATCAAGACACGCCAGGGCAGCCCAGTGTCCTGCACCAAGGCAGGCAGTGAATGAGAGAGCCTTTCATTAGTCAGAGCCCCTGATTTTGGGACTGTGTGAAGCATTTTCCCATTCCTGTCGTTAACGCAAAACCTCTAACACATGCACTGCCAGTCTCAGTGGAAAACAAATCATATGGTTGGGTGTTGCAATGCTCCACTGAGACTTTGGGGAGAATTTGTCAGCCCAAGGCCTTTTTCTTATTTTGACTTGCAGCAGTCATTTGTGACCGGGTGAGAAGAGCATAAAGCTCTCCTGCCTGTGTTTCCCAGGCACTTTGCACCAGTACAAGGTGCAGGGAACTCAGAGCAGGGCACTGCATATCAGTGCCCTCTGCTCATCCACTGAAGGGCAGGTCATCGATTTTTACCACATCTCTCCTTTTTCTCATCAGTCTCCATTCCTGTGAAACTTCTGAGGGTACAAGAATGCTGCACACTTTCAAAACGCTCCAGTCAAGCCCATCTTCAAGGCTCTTGCCCTGCCTGGGGCAGCTTTCCCTTGCAATACAGTGAAAAAAAAACAAAAAGAGAGAGGAAAGAACTTCACATCTGGCTCTGGTCAGGGGTGGAACCACAAGAACAGGAGCAGCCTGTGCATTTGAGAAAGATCAAAGGAGAAGGTGAGAAAAGTCCCAAATGTGGTGCATGGCTCTTGAGAGCACCTCACAGCCCTAACCTGTTGAGTGGTAAAAGAAATGTTCTCCGTTCTCTCTGCTTTTATTTTCCTTCTCAGGGAACTTCACATAGGTGGAGGAGGAAAAGAAAAATAACCTTCTTAGATATTATTTCAGTACTTTAATTTCTGTTTCAAAGAATCCAATTTATTAAGCAGCAGTACCTGAGATTATACTCACCAAACAAATTCTCAAAGGAAGCCTCACCATCTAGGTGTATTTTTCATTATACAATAAACTCTGAACTCTACCAAAGGTGTTTTCTCGTAATGTTAAACTCAGTGCCTGACAATTATTGTCCAGCTCCATTTGGTGCCAGAACTGCATTCAGTGGAGAAGTAATAAATCCTTTCATGCTGTTTAATAAAACAAGAAAATGTGTTGCTCACACTTGGATGCTAGACTTTATTACACAAACACAGCTAAAAAAATAAATGGAGTATTTCCTGTTTAGAAGTGCCTACAAGTCAAATGATGTTGATTTTCTCCAGGTGTTGCAATTCTAAATGAAATTTTCACTTAAGTTATTCTTAAAGAAGTGAGTTATTTCAAAACGCAATAATCAACAATGTTGTTAAAGGTGCAAAAACCATTGTAAAAAACCCCAAAACATTCAGTGTGCTGTAATGAAATTAGATGTGGAACATTGTGGTTGCCAAATTATACAAGATGTTTGTGAGACACTTTGCCATCCACTTGAGTGCTTTTTAGAGTTTCTACTGAGAGAAAAAAAAGCAATGAAAAATCCTATGAGGAATGAAAAACCCTTTCAACTCCTCAGTTGATTTTGTCTCTTTGTAGGGAGCTCGGGTTATTCTCTACTCTGGTGGTCTCGTCTTGGTTAGAGGTGCCACTTCCACTGTAAAATAAATGCCTGATATAAATAGATGTCTTCATCGAGGTGCTCAGCTCTAAGAAACAGGTCCTTGAGCAGGATTGTCTGATCCTTCATTTTCACTAATTTAAATGAAAAGAAGTCAGCCACACATTGTCTTTTAATAGATGAATCCTACAGTTTTGGATGGGTTCCATACTGCTCATACTCATATGGGCCATGTGAACCTCATCCAGTGATGCTTTGAAGAACATGATGAATATCTGTCATATCTGCCCCATTCCTCCTCTCTCTTACTTTCCATTTACAGGCTTATGTGGGCGAGTCTCTCCCCTCTGGGGATTCGGTGGGGGGGCGTTTAGAAGTCCCCAATAATCTGTATTTCTGTGGGAGACAATAAAATTAAAAAGCACTCCTAATGTTTGGAGGAAGAAGCACTGAGTGTTAGGATGGGTCTTACATGTTGCTGAACTTTCTCCCAAGCTTCTGAACAACCACCAGACTTCTGCCCAGAGTAGCTCTGTTGGCACTGTAAATTTTCTGCACACCTGAGAAGGAGGCATCTCATCCCAAAACTTCAGAGACATCTAGACACATTCTGAGACTCAACCCTCTGTTATCTCCTTCCATGATAATTTTTTGATATGCCACTGTATGAACTTAGCATTGCCTCTTTTGTATTTAATAGCTGAAATTGTATCTCTCTTCTGTTAACCTCTTGTTCAGATCTTTCCCGGTTTAAAATAGCTGAGCACTGGGTCAGCCATTTGGGTTAATAACTCCTGTTGATATTTCTTATAGAAAAAAGCAGATCTCTACCCTTGGGTCACTCGCACCTTTTCTGCAGACTAACTGTAGCCTTTATAGCCATAAGAGGCACTGAAACAGCACCTCTGCGAATTGCAGAGAACAGCATGTCCTTAGGTATCCTCCAAAAATCCCTTCTACCTGAAAGAATGACTCAAAGAGCCACAATTTCACAGACAATGGAACAGATCAGAAGTGATTGCAAAGACTTTCCAAATGATGTGAATTTTGTAACAGGCACATGAGGTTTCCTTACCCGCTTGACCAGCTGATGACTCTGTGCCACCAGAAGAGGTGGGATCACCTCGTTCCCTCACCCCTCCATTTTGTGGGCCAGCACCTGCCATCAGATGAGTCAGGGGACACACCCATCTGAAAATGATGGGGGTTTTGGCAGGGTTGTTTTTTGTCTAGATCAGTTTGCTGATGCAGTTAGCCAAACAGTGTAGTTGGTTGCTGTATGGGGAAGCATGGCAGGGAAAGAGGTGGGACATGCCTTTTTAATAACAATGCAGTCATTAGATGACTTGAAGGGCTTGTGAAACCCTGTCTCAGGGTTTTGCAAGCCTAGCGTGGTGTCCATCTCCTTGGGCCCTTTCCTCCCAGAGTCCCCGGTTCAACATTGCATTTAAATGACTACATTTCAAGCTCATGAGTAGTTCCCAAGGCATTTCATATTTAATTTGAATTTAATTGTATTCTTAAATTCAATGATAAGCATAGATTTACTTGCATGTGCAGAGTTAGGCACGTGTTCCTGTTCTTCTCAGGAGGAATATCACAATTGTGTGTATAGAAAATAATTGATTTTTTGCAATGGGTGATTCCAGCTATCAATTTATTTGCCTCATTAGTTGAGAACTGATTTATTCACTCTTTCTCTTGACTGACAGCAAAAAGTTTCCTTCCATCTGGTTGTAACTCCAGGCCTCAGAACTTCCCAGTTATCTCCCTCCACAGATTCAGTCAAACACTCCGTTATCAGAGTTGATCTTACAAGAGGGTTTTTGTTTAAAAATTTCCAAACTCAGCAGGCCCAAATGTAGGCTTTTAAATCTGCATTTGAGCTCCTGCACAGACTTTGAGGGCTGTGAGCTTCACTTGTCATTTCCAGTGAGAGATAAAAAGGAAACCTCTGAGTCTCTCCCTCTGACTACAGGGACCAGAAGGGTCATTTCGCAGTGTTCCTTCCTCCTTGTTGGGTGGTCCATGCCACAATGCAGGCAACATCTCTGTACCCTTGTGGGGTCAGATGAGCACAAGTGAAGTGGGGAACAGTGATAATAATAGAAAAAGAAAGGTGAAAATAGTTGGGATTTAAAAGGGATTTCAAAGACACTCCAGGAATACTAACTATTGGGTATTATGCAATTAAGTGAAACCTTCTGCTGGTCTAAAATATATTGAAAAAAAATTAGCCTGTCTGAGTTGAAGTGTGATGCCATGCTGCTTACATTTTATATATGAATAGTAATTGGAAACAGGACATCTGCAGAAATTAACCATTAACCGTTGAGCACTAAAATCTTTAATTGAGTTTGTAAGCCCTTAATGGCACAGTTAACCTTAAACATAGCTCAGTGCATGCACTACCTGGTTAACACTGGTTAATAACTCTAACAGCTGATAATATTTCACACCCATGAGAGCACCAGATTAGCAAGAGACTTGGTGGAATGAGCTCAGCTCACCACTCTTTTGGACCAGAGACATTACAGCTTAACCTTTCTGAAGTTAACCTTTCTGCTGTAACTGGTCTTTTTGGGTTTTCTTCCTTCCAGACCTGCACGTGATGAGAGCACCCCTGCACGTGTGGCTTGGTGAACTGCAGACACTGCTGTGTCCTTAGAGCACTTCACAGCAAAATAGAAGATGGAAGCGATGGATAAATCCACATCAGGTAGGCTGGAAGATGTGGCTATAACTTGAAGTTTCCTTAACAAGGAGCGACACTGAAAATAACCTAAGAATGGCAAAATCTACCTCAGGGTATTGATGAGAGTTGAAGAGATTGAAGCTGTGAAGAACAGCCCACTACATGCTTGGCTGAAGATTCATGCATGTAGCTGAACACCACCATCCTCTATCATTAAACCATGTTCCCAGCAAACCCTAGGACTGTGCAGCCCAGGCAGCCCAGCTCAGGAAGGATAATTTCAAAAGTGTAGGTGGTTTAAAGGGGTTGGTGCAAGTAGCAGAGCTGACAAACAGGTGGAAGGACAGTTGTTGAAAAAGCACGTAGTTCTTTGTCAGCAATGAAAAGTAAAACTTGACGATGGATTCATGGGTCTTACTTAGCATTTTTAGCTTTAGGTTCCTAACACAGAGGCTTGTAAACAAAAAATACTTTGTTATGGCCAACTTCTAGCACATTTCTAAGCAAATTAATCCTGTAGTTGTTCCAGAAGTATATATTTTATTTTTTCAAGAAAAGCAAAACCTCTGAATGTAGGTTGAATGACTCTTTGAAGAGACTCACAGATCTCAACTGCAGACCTGTTTGTCATAGCACAAGTGTGTGCACCCTCTCCTCTGAGGCTGGCATTTGTCTGGAGAAATCAAGGTCCTGAGGGCATCCCTGCAGAACCCAGGCTGAACTGTCACACGCTGCCCTTGCCCACTGATGGTAAAACCAGGGGCGATGATGAGAGATGTCTGTGGCAGACCTGCCTCTCAGCACCAAGGCATCTGGATTGCTAGCAGCCAAGAGGATGTGCTGCTGAGAGGCCAGCCTGGACCTGTCCTGTCCGTGCAGGCTTTCTGCTGGCCAGGCAGGGGTGCAGGCATCAGCACAGCCTGTGAAAGCAGGTCATTGCCTTCTGACAGGCAACTGCTCTTTTATGGCCATGACCTGCAGCGTGTGACTGAAGCCAGGAAATGAAAATCACCTTCTTTCTCAGTTTACTCATTTGCCTTAATAAAAAATCTTGCTTGTTCCTATGAACTCTCCTTTTTTTTGTTATTTTCATTAACAGTACTTAACATGACAATGACTTTGACAATAATTGCCCATTTTTCTGGCTGCTTTTGTGGTACATGAAAATTCATAATAAGTGGGTGCAGATTGAATCCTCTGAGTGAGCGGATGTCTCAGAAACCACTTTTTCCTGTGCATTTATGATAGACATTCTCTAGCATTTTTTGTAACTACTGAGAAAGGTTTGCTGACCAAGATAAATAAAACAAAACCCACAGTTCTGTGCAATGTGGGGTTTGCATTTAAAATAAATCTCTCTCCATTGCAGAGATTTAGTCCCTCTGAGGCTGCTGTTTTGTCACCTTTTACAGACTTGTCTCCTAGGCACCCTCAGAGTTTACTGCAGCTGACATGCCTTCCTGTGGACTTTCACCTACACACTGCCCTTAGGTACCTGCAGGAGTTGATCAGTTTGCAGCTATTACTCTTTTCCTATTTTCCCATGTGTTTTTATGGCAACTTGTGGTGATTTTTTAGACTAGCTGGGGTATCTGGGCCTTCTTTGTGCCGTTGTTAGATGTTTTGTTTTTCTTTCCTTTTCCCCAATGGCAGTTATTTTATTACATCCCAGACTGTGTCTCCAGGCCTCGTGCTCTGGGATTCTTGTTTGGTTTTCTCATGGAGCAGCCCTTTTCCCTTACCATTTCCCTGATGCCTTGTATTGCGTTTTTATTACAGCAGAGGCTGTGTCTACAGGTCCTTCAGGCTATTTGTTCTGAGACTTTTATTGGATTCTCAATAAATATGTTTGCCATTGGGGGTCCTTAGCTGGTTTCCTTACCTATTTTTATTGAAGCTGTGCTTCCAGACAAAATGTTAACCAGCTATTTCAACAGCAATCTGGTTTCTCTTCTGAGCCCTTGCACAGTTTCTTATATGTTTGCATTGGCTGAGCTACATCTCCTCCTTTTTTTTTTTTTTTCCCCCTGATGTTTCCTTATGTTTAGGAACTTTCGTTGATGCAGTCTGGGTGCTTTTCTGCAGCTGTCTCCATTTTACATGGCAGCACAACTAGACCTTTGTGGCAGGCAGCAGGTGGAGTGAAAACGGTTCTCCTCAAAACCAAGAAATCCTAGGCTTTGGGCAAACAAAGACAAGCAGGTCACAATCCTGCAATAAGCTGCTCCTTGCTAAATTGATCTAATGGTTTTTTGCTTGGGCAAGCCATGCTCCACTGGAGTACATCAGGGTGCATCATCTTCATTAAGAGGGATGGATTTGGTGTCCCACACACTGGTGGGTTTGCCACCCTGGGGAAGGTCCTGTGGGGAGAGAGTGGCATACCCTTGCAGGGACGTCACCAAGGTACTGATCCTGGAGGTTCCCAGCTGGTGCTGCTGGGGCTGGTGACTTACCCTGCAGCCCATCAGCATGCTGAGGCCAGAAAGCAAAATACTGACGGGTAATACTGAAGAGGAAAAAAAGTCCGTTGTCAGCCTAAGCTTTATTTTTAAAGTAGTTTTGGGGTATTGCCTTGGTTTTCTATTTTTAACTTGGGTGAAAAGGCTTATGTGATCACCATGTATGTGTGTGTTTGTGTGTCTCTAACTGCCCTTCCCGTAGTAACTTTTGAACTCATGGACTGGTTTCAACCAGATTTGACCAAGAAGGAGAAATCATGAAGATAGGATGCTCCTGCAATTTCTACATTAAATAAGCAGCTGGGTAGAGGAGAGATATCAGAGAATCCACACAGGAAAGAGCCGTTCTAAATACTTTAACTGCAGGAAAAGTTTAGATCACAGTTAATGCTTTATTAGACATAAAAATCCACCCATCATTTAAGTTGTCTTTCCCAGATGAAGAACATATCCTGTGTGTAGTAAAAGGTAATTCTGATTGAGCTTTTTCCGGTGCTGTGTGCATTCATAAAGTCTTATCCCACAAACACATGCTGTAGCTTTAGCCTAATACAGTTTTAAAAAAATCAATTACATGATGCAAATTCACTTGAAACCAGGATCTGCTCCTTATGACACAGATAGATATGGATATTTGCTTAGAGCTAGTTATAAAGCTGTTCTATAGCTTTTATTTTATCAGTAGTCTCAAAAATATAAATAGATTTTTACATTTCATGAGACATATGTATTAATAACGTTATTTTTTAGAGGGGCTATTTGTATTTTGGGACAAGGGAGTTTGTCTCAGAACAATAAGACATTGATTGGAAGAGAAATGAAGACAGTCCATACAAAATGAGTGCACTGTCTTACCTGGAAGACCATTTTTCCTTGAGCATGAAGCTGTTTTCCAGGCACAGAGAAAGGTGGAACTATCTAATGCTACACTATAATTTACTTCAGAAAGGGAAAACCAGAACACAGTGTGACTGATACCTGTGACTTGCCTGGAGTCTACAGGTGATCTGACTGAACCATTCACTAGTCAGCAACAAGACTGGAAGGATCCCGAGAGTCACGTCCATCCAGATGAAGATACTGGGGCATTACCAGTAGGGAAGAAGCTCATTTAAAAAAAACCCAAAAAAACCCAAAACCTATTTTGCAAACAAGAAAAAAAATTTAACTGATTAACAGAAATGGAAGCTGAAATTACTTAGTTTTTATCCACTGTATTCAGATCAACAGGGAGAACTTTGTGATGAGCTGTTGGAGACTGCTTGGCCCAAATAAGTGGCTCCTCAACATTTTGCCAGAAAGCCTGTTCCTGCAGAAACCATGGAGATTGCCCTTTGATTCCTTCAAGTGAGTCAGAAACCAGGTTTGTTTTGCCCATGGCAGGGGGAAATGCAGACTGCAGTGCAGCACAGCAGGCAGGAGCATTTGTTATCCAGGTGCCATCCCAGGCATCTCTGTGTCTACAGCATGAACTGCCCATCTCTCTGGGGAATCATTGCCTCCAGAGTGATGCTGGGCTCAGGAAAAGCTCTCCCACCTCCAAAACTGAATGTCTCCAAAACTGAATTACACCATATTGTCATCCTGAGGTCCTTGCACTGCCAGGTAATCCTCTGCAGGGCAGCCTGTGGCTTCCCTTTCTCCCTTAGTAAGTTGGGACAGTGGCACAATCCTTGAAGGGGATCATCTCCCAAATATTCATGATTGTTTCTAGCAGCATAATGAGCTGGCGTGGGTCACTCCAGTGACACTGCAAAAGGACTTTCTGGCCCCATCTGCAATGTGAAGCCAAGAGCATCATCAATCATGCCAAAGCCAAATTATTTGCTTCTGAAGTGGACTGTTCATCCACATCAAGCTTTGTTTGTCCAGCCTGTTGACTAACAGCTTGCACTTGTACTAAAACATGCTCAGATGTTGCCCTCTTTCCACATGTCAAGAGGATGGGTGGGAGGTGAGGCTGGAGCTGGGAAGAGTCATGAACCTCAGCCTGGTAATGACACTCAACTTCTTAGGCCAGCAAAAGCCTGAAACATCTAATGTGAGTACATGCAAAACCAAGCAAGTCCAACTTAGTTTGTGTCAGTATTTGGGGAAACCGTGAAGTAACAGTGATAACGTGCCTTTCTCTGAGAGTGCAGAGATTCTGGGACAGCCATTAATGATCCTGATGTGAGCGTGAGACACTCAGTATTTCAGTATGCTGGAGAGGCTACTATAACTCACAGTTCCTAGCAAGGGACATCTTAAAAAAACCCAAACCAACAAAACAGTACATCTTATTTGGACTCCTTTGTTGCAAACACTTTTTTCTTTTTTGTTTTTGCAAACCTGCAGTTGTCTGATGGAAAATGCACCACACATGGATGGTTGGTATTCTATCCTCTGTGGGACTGAAATGCCTGAATACTTTGTAGCAACAATAAAAACTTGAGTACCATTATGACTAAACAAAATTTGGGACACAATTACAATAGCAATTTTAATTTTTTCTTAAATGAAAGCAAGTAGATGTACTCTTAAGGGCACAATTTCAATGTATGAGTTATTTTGAGCAAACAAAAGGCTTACTCAGCCAAAAATATTGGATATTTTTTCACTCTTAACATAACTATATAAAATATATTTATTATTGTGTCACTTAGTGTATCATGAAGCAAAGCCCACAAATGTAAGTTTTGACATCAGAGGCCAACATACTTACCTGAATATGGGGCTTTGGAATGCATTTATAGCACTACTTTTTGCAGTGACTGTTCCCACTACATGGTCCTCTATGTGGATAACCTGTTGAGATGGTCTATGGCCTGGGTGCAGCTGATGCCAACCATCGTGTACTTGGAATAGAGGGAGGGCTGGTCACAACCATCCCTTGAAGGCACTGGGATGCTGCTGCCTCATTTCAGATTCTTCTAGCATTTTGAGTTTATTGTTTATCTGGAATTATTGTTGTCTGGTTACAGCCTAAAGTTATTCCCTATCAGAGACCCAGGGTTCATGCCATACAAGTTGTGTAGCAGTACAGCCGACCACCATGACTCGAGCTGTGATGCATTTTTAGATTAGTTTCTAACTTTTTTAAGTGTTTGTCTGAAATGCTTTTTTTTTTCCAGTTGATTTCTTGCATAAAGGCACTTCAGGTTGTGTGAATTAGCATAGCTCCAGTGAGACTTAGTCTCAGCAACTATTGTTTTGTGCCTCCATGGCTTCCATGAAATCCATAGCAAACCTCAAATGTACTTTACTGAGAGAAGGAGCAAGACTAACTTCCCTCACTGGGGAACAGGAAAGCAATTCCCAAAGAACTCTTAGTTTTGCTTACTGAAGTAAATTTGACATGAACTACTGAATAAGCAGAGTCCCATGACTAAAGGCATCCTGAAATGTGATAAGGGAGACAGAAGAGAACTTACTGCTTTTCAAAAGAGCACACTGGAACTACACAAGCAGAAAATGTATTACTTGATAATGGATACGCTTTTTGGCAGGAATATCTCATGAGTCTACGAGGTCATTTATGTTCTGCAATAGTTGCTTTATAATGAAGCAGGAGGAAAAAAGAGTAATTATATCCCCATGCTTCAGGAAGGCAACAGATCCCTCTTTACTGGCAGATTTCAGATTCTTTTATCCTCTTGTGAGTGTCTAAAATCCTCACATTTCTTTTACACTAAGATTCTTCTCCTCATCCCTTCCACCTTTTCTCTTACAGGAAAAGGCACATAGAACTTTTATCTGCTTTTGTCTGAGCCGAGCAACTTGATTTCATTTTTTGTACTACTGACAGCTGTGCGTGACACTCCATGGTTTTGGAGTGCATGGAAAATGAGGACTCCATCCCACAGATTATCTGTGACACTCTCAAGAATTAAAGTAAACACTGTTTTGCTTTCCTATTTCAAACAAAAGAAGAAATAGCAGCTGGTTTGGGCTGGTTGAAACAGAAGAGGTTTTGCACGATGTGATGGAATTTAAACACAAATAATTCAGGCTGTGGTATAAAAGAGGCAGAGGAAATGGAGCCTGCCACCTTCCCTTGGGAAGCATGCACAGCCTCCTGAGTTCATGCACACACATGTGCCCCAAAAGATCTTCCCATAGCAACAGTGCAAATTAGAGATATAAACTAGGAACTTGATTGCATCCAAGGTCAGCACATGGGCTCTCCGAGGAGGGTCCTACCAGCCAAGTCCTCTGAACACAAAACATGAAAAGGTCAGATCATCCCTTATTGTGCTGATCATGGTCCATTCCCAGCTGTTCTGATTTGGCACCGTTCTACTGAGTGGATGCCTAGCACTATAGGAATACACCTCTCCGAAGGTCCTGGGCTCCCAGGTGGGTGGCCCCAGTCTGCAGAACTTGGGGACTTCTCCGATGGTGAAACTGCCCAGCTTTTCTCACTGCTGCCAGTGCACTCAAGCTCCTCATGGGCAAGATGCTAGCATAAACAGGCTTAAAAACAGAGGTGGTCCTTTTTCTGCCTGCTGCTGGCACTCCTACCTGTGCTCACCTGAGCAGGGATTGAGCAGCAGGATATGGATACATGTGATTTTTGTTAGATACTCTATTGGTGCCAGTAGAAATGTTCTGGCTTTCTTCTCTCTCCAATATCAATAGATTTGCAAAAGTGTGAGAGATGCCTGTGCACTAAGACAACTAATGCCCATTTTTATGGAACCCAAGTTTTTCCCCAAGTATAGACAAACTCATCCAGGACAATGCAACATCCAGAGTGATAGCATGAAACCTGTATTCTTGGTAACTATGTTGGATTACGAGCTTGATCCAACACAGCTCTCTAGGACATTAACTTGCATTTTCTGAGGCTGGGATGAAAGTGGCATCAAAGAAAACACTCATATTTCTCCTCCTGCTTAACACAAGTCTTCTTTCCTCAGCCCTGTTTTGTGTCATAAGAAATTAGACCCTTTTTGCTGTCCTGGAGGAATGGCCTAGCAATGCACATATTGTCCATTCCCACTTCCATGACCCGTCTGCCAGTTCACAGAGTCATGTTCTCTGCCACACCAGGTGAGTAGGGGACAGTGCTGCCAAACACACCATGAAATACTGTGGCACTGTGTTGGTTCTTTCTAATTGCTTCATTTAGCTCTTCCCACAGCAAAGCCAAAGTAGTTGACTGGTGGTTAAAATGCCATAAAAATAACTCAGAAAAGGACATATAAGAACCATTTTTCACTGCCTGAAAGGGCACTGCATACAAGAGCAGCTACAGCTCTTGTCAAAATTTGGCCCCAGGAAGACAATTGTGGCCAAGCTTGCTTATTCTGGGATGAAAGCTTGTGTTTTGGGACTGTTCTGAAGTAAAAGGAGATACCAGAGATATCCAGACTCACTGGCTGTCCTTCCAGCACAGCAGGCAGGCACTAGCAGTGGTTGACTACTTTCATACAGAAATTTAACCTTGCTCTCCATCAAACCTTTCCTTCTAGGTTTCCTGAAGCTTTGCCAGGTGCCCTCTGGAGAGGACTGTGTTGTTGGCAGACAGCTGTGCTGCCCCTTGCCAGCACTGCCTGAGGCGGCTGGAGACAGCCCAGGAGGCAGAGACAGAGCATGTGGGTGCCCTGTGGCAATGTGCATGGCCAGAAGATTTCTGTTGGCCTCTGCCTTCAGTACAACACTGTGGAGATGGTTCTGGAGGGAAAATGGCTATAAATGCTGGTTATAAGGATCCCATGGGTATGGGTTAGTTCTGGCAGATGTCTGATGGAGACCAGCCTCACAAATTCCCTGCCAGTCCGTCTGCCAGCAGGGCTGGAGCCAGCTGCTGTGCAGCCTGTGGCTCTTCTGCAGGGGATTGGGCATGCCCCTGTGCCAGGAACACTTTTTCACCCACTAGCTAGCTGCCGAAAGAGAGCTGGAGAGCCAACCACAGCAAGACAGCGACAACGTGGAAGAACATCGGTTTGGAATTTCTTACCATGAGCAATGTCATTCCTGATTGGAAGTGTTATTTAAAAGTATATCTGGACACGGTTATTGGCAGAAGGCATTTGGCTTTTCTGCTGAGTGCCAAGGAAACAAGCTGAGGCATGGGCAGCAGATCTCTGGCATGGCTCTGCCCCTCCAGGCTGATGGCTGTGCCCAGGCTAGATCCTGACTGCTGGAGATGCTGCTTCCTCTGCCCTTGCAAAACCCAGTGCTGCTTCAGGGTATGGAGCTGGAGCATGAATTTTGTCAGAACCATTGGCAGGTCTGACTGTGGAGCCCTGTTTATCCCCTTTTTGGAGACTGGCTCCTGGAGGTCTCACCACACCTCAGCTGTACGGTGTGGATGGGAAGTGCCACCAGCATCCACTGGAAGTACCAGTATGCAGCACCCATGCCCACTGGGACATGTGGTTGTGCCTGAGACTGTGCCTTCACTCTGACCCTGAGCCCTGCCTCTAATAGGTCTCCTGCAAGGCAGGTGCCCACAGATAGTCATGGCAAACATCCAGTCTCCCCCAGTTCCTCTCCACTTTTGTGAGCTAGATTCCCAAACTGCAAAATTGCCATTGCATTGTGAAATCAAGGAAAGACAAGGAGAGTTCTGGCAGTAATTTCCTGGGGAGAGCAGGATTTGCCCCGGGTTCCCCCTGTGACCAAAGGACACCCATGGCCAGATGGAGTTAGAACAGAAATCCCACCCCCATCCAGTGCTTCCACAGAAGGTGTGTTGTGGCATCAGGCTGTTACCTCCGTGTCACCCTCCTGCTGGGCCAGCCCTGTGCTCAGCATTGTGTGTAGCCCCATCCTTCCTGCCCTGTCCCACTCCTGCTCCCACTCCCACTTTTGCTCCCTGCCACGTCCCTCCTCTTCCCCCTGACACATAATTTCCCTCTGCAGCTCCCCCTGTTTCCTCTCCCTTTCTTAGAAAGCTGCCACTTCATTTGTCATTTACCCTTTTTGTTTTTCATACATAAATGATATTATTATTTTCTTTTAACATTGCTGATGCATCTTTTATTTTAATTTCCTTGGTTTGGCCTTGGACAGTTTGAGTTTTGAATGATTTTTGGTTTTCTTTAAATTTGATTTTAGTTTTCTGGGACCAAATGGCCACCCTGTTTAAATTAAGGGATGATACCAAAGCACTCAGTCATCTTTTCTCACCATCTTCCCATTTTTTGAAGAGTAGCAAGCAGAGCTGAGACAGAGAGGAGCCTATGCTCATTTTACTTACTAATCTCTTGCCTAATGTCTGCGATCACCAAGACAAGCTTGACACTACAAATGTTGCTGATCTTGCGTATCATCATATATATATATAGATACATATATAGGCATGCAAAAAAAAAGCTTATTTCATAGGTATAATTGCATCAGTAAAACCATACTTCTGTTTCAGTTCTCCAGTGGAAAAATAAATTGTTAAAAAGATACCATTTTTCTGGTGTTTACCAAGTCTTGTCACTGAATTTTTTGACAGTATTTTATAAAAAATAATGCACTCAGCATTGTGAGCACACTGCAAAGTACTTGATCTTCTATAGATGTGAGGGTGTGAGTGAAAAAGAAATACAATCGCCAGTTACTTCATCCCTAGTGAGCTGTGATGGTCATGTTGAAAGCAGTAATGTAGCAGTATTAGCAGTATTTGGCTCGCTCAGCCCCCGGCCCCAGGCCATCACACTTGGCTTGCTTTGCTCAACTGAGGAGCTGTGAATCCTTCTCCCAAGGCTGGAAGTCAGGCTGTTAATGCTCAGCTGTACCTGCTCTTCCCCAGCCCTTTCTCAGCTCATGCCCCAGGGTGCCCATGTGAGTTAAGCGAGGTGACTGCATTAGCAATCCTTCGAAGAGGAGGGAAAACAAAGTTGTGTGTGTCAAAGATATTTCAGGGCCTGATGCAATAGAAGGGAGGAGTTGATGCTGGCTCTTATAAGTGCCAGGGGCTGCACGTAAAGGGCTCAGTGCAGCACCTTCCATGGATTTCAGACTGAGGACAAGGTAACCTGCTCCTTCTCTTGCCTTCTCTCCACTCCTCTCTGCTCCAACAGAGCCCCTTAATTGCTGTGTGGAGGTGAACATTTTCCATAACTCTTGATCAGATGTCTATGGAAAACAACTTTTAGAGGTTTGCACCATTTCCCTCTTCTGCATGGTATCACTTTATGAAGGAACACAGAACATAGTGCAGAACAAGAACCCTTCAGTGGGTACCAAGATGACCCACAGTGTAAACACAAACCCTGCCAGCTGCTACGGACTGAATTCATTCCTGCTGTAGCTTCAGTGACATCCTTGGAATTACTCAGGGAGGAAATCTGATGCTTACAGCCACATAACCAATTGGCTGTTTGTGAGGATATGTTACTAATTACAATTATTGAATTGTAGTTAACAGCACTACAGAAATATTGAGAGTGCCCTATGTATAAAAATATTTTTGTAGCAGCTAAAATCATAAATGAACATAGTAATTTGAATTTAAAAGCAGAAGCCAAGGGTCTGCAAGTTTGCTGTGAGGCCTCTTGTGGTCTAATGCAAATGAGGTGGGGGCTGCTGGCACTTGGAAAATAACAGATGAAGAAGAAAGGTAATTGCTAGTTCTGACCTGTCAGAGCTGCTCCTTTGTGCACCATGTCCAGCTTCCCCTTACACTTCCAAGTTATCTACAGCAAATTTTCTTCCAAACTAAACAAAATCAGAGGCTTTTAGGAACTTAGAAATGTCTGCTTAATTTCAGTGTCGATAAGCCCCTGCTCCAACTCATTCTTAATGTATCAAAATTAAATGTTTTAAACATATTTATCTAGTTGCTATGACTTTGCCTGGTGCGTTAGACACTTTATCCATCAAATATGACAATTGAATAATATTTTTACTTTTAGATATGGATCACAGATCCTTCTCATCGTACTATTCCCTTCCCCCCTTTCCCGAGTTTTGAACTCACTGGAAAATCTGTTCCATAATACAGTGGGTAAATGAATTACAGTCACAGATGGCCTCTGGAGATTTCATACATGCTGCAATTCATTTGTTCAGGAATGGGGAGGAAAAAAAAAGAGAGACCCTTCTCTTGTGAGGGTATTATCAGAGACAGCAGATCAGACACTATAATGCTGCCTTGCACTCTGGTTCGACCCATTTCCTAAGCTTTCATGAGTCGGCATTTACTATTCCTGGATTTGAAATTTTTTAAGAAGAACATCAAAATCCTCAATGAAACTGACTGAACACAAGAAACTGTGGCTGTTACAAGTTACAATTTTTGGTTTTTTACAGTCCTGCGTGGATCTATTGCCTGCTATTGTAGAGAGATGCTCAAGAACACCAACGTAAAGCTCTGGCAGTAGTATTTCAGCTGTAATTAGTAAAAAGAACTTAATGCACAGGTGACTGTTGAGAACTATTCAAACCTTGTAGTGGGCCTTCAGATCCTCATGGAGAAAATGTTAGAAAAATAAGAAACATAATATAGAAAGCAGGATATAATTTTACTGTTTGGGTGTCTTGTTCAGAGTAAGTTATAAAGCCTATTTGCAGGCAGGCATTAGGATCAGGCCCCAAAACTCACTTTTGCCTCTGAATTCAAGCCAGCGGTTATGGAAGAAAGGGATGGGATGGCTGATTCATCAGCCATTGGGGAAAAATTCATCCTGCAATAAATGCAGAGAATTCTCAAGAGTGGATTGGACAAACTCATTCCTGTTTGTGCAATGATATAAAAACTATTACTATGTGGTCAAATGCAGCGTGGTGATTTAACTGTCTGCACTGACACACCGTCACTCCATTGCAGGGTCAAGCTTCAACAGGCTGAAAGAAGGAACATTTCTTTTCTTAATATTTGCTCTGCTCTCATGAGACCCCACCTGGAGTGCTGTCTCCAGCTCTGGGGCCCCAACATAAGAAGGGTGTGGACCTTCTGGAGCAAGTCCAGAGGAGGGACGTGAAGTTGATCAGGAGGATGAGAGCATGTCTCCTATGAAGACAGGCTGAGAATGTTGGGGTTGTTCAGCCTGGAGAAGAAAAGGCTCTGGGGAGACTTTAGAGCACCTTTCAGTACTTAAAGGGGGCTTATTAAAAAAAGAGGGAGGGGGACTTTTTACAGGGATAGATAGTGATAGGCTAAAGGGTAATGGTTTTAAACTGAATGAGAGTAGATTGTATATTAGGAAGAAATTCTGTACTGTAAAGGTGGTGAGGCACTGGAACAAATTGCCCAGAGAAGTTGAGAATGTCCCATACCTGGAAGTGTTCAAAGACAGTTTGGATGGGGCTTGGAGCAACCTGGTCTAGTGGAAGGTGTCCCTGCCTGTGGCAGGGGGTTGGAACTAGAGGATCTTTAAATGTCCCTTCCAATCCAAACCTTTCTATATTTCTATGAGTGTTTAGCCCTTTCTGAGTGACACTTAACACCTTTCATCCCATGAGGCAATTAGGCCTCACAGCTAACATAGCCCATTGGGTGCCATAATGAAGATATTTGTGCAAGTGCCAGATATTCCAGCCAACACTGCCATCCGAGTGGAGCAGCATCACCTCATTCTGTGCCAGGGTGTGCTTGGGACTGGAAAGAAACCACTCAAACCTTCCTCCAGCATGTCCACAAGCTGTCGCCTGAGGGGAGACATCATGTCCCAGGGCGGGTCCTGACCTCCTCTTCACCTCTGCCCTGTGGATGGAGGTCCCTGCGTGGAGCTGGGTTACCTACATCCCTCCGGGGCAAAGGCAGCACCTGCTGTCAGAGATGCTGATTGCCCACAGGAACGCCTTCACTAATCCACCTCAGCAGGAATTTAGGGAACTAGGAGGTTAAACTGCTGGCTGAATACTCCCAGGGCTGCCGTCCCCCTCCCTGTAAAGAAGCATCAATTAAACAGACTTGTTGCCCTGTGGTTTAATGGATGGCTCTGGCTGCAGTGCTTGGGGACCCTCTGACAAGGCGCTGTGAAAGGGTAAAGGGGGACTAATAGCTGCTGTGTTTTCCAGCAGCCCCAGCCAGAGATAGCTTTCTGTATAGCTGACAAGCAGTCAACGTCTGCTCCCTGTCTCTGTTTGCACTTCATCGAGTTATCTCCTCGCAAGCAAAGAAATCCCAGCTGATTGAACAGCACATTCATCATCTCGATTTCCCCCATATCTTTTCCTGTATCGATGGTGCCATAAAAAGCCCACCAGAAAAGTCGACGGAAATCTGCTCTATCTTCCATTAAAAGCTTTTGCAGATCTGAAGTAAAGAAAAAAAAATCAAAACAAACCCAAAACTTTTTTTTCTCCCTGAAACGTCAATCAAGGAACATTAAACAAAAAGATTAGTTCTGCTCTTACTTGTTTGTAAAACAAAAAGCATGAACTATTTAGCAGTGTTGTAATGAAAAACAGATGGGAATAATGCCGGCTTTCAAGGCCGCTGGTAAGCACCTCCTTTTCATGCCGCAGCAGCAGCAGGACGAGGCAGGCAGCCCATTAGGACAATTTATGAACTGGACTTCCACAGAGGGAGTTCTAGCAAGAGGTCCACAGCTCGTACAGAGCAACTCTGATAACATCTGTTAGGGTTATTCATTGAAGAGGATTATATTACAATCCCTCTTAATACTACGAGTGCTACGGTAAAACCGGATGAGCCTTCAGTTTCATTTGCTCCAGCAATATGTGTTTATCAGAGCATTTTCCTGAAGTTGGAAACCTAGGCTGTATTCATGGTATGTCACAGAATGAAGTTTAGAAAGCTTGACATATTAACCTAGAAAAATCTTCAGTCCCTGCTTTTAATTTCTCATGGCCGTAGTGCTCAGCTTCTTCGTGCAGCATCAACACACCATCAGCCTTTTACCATAGAAAGCCACTCCCCATTAGCTCTCCAGGGCTGAGATTGATTTTATTTAAATAGTTCTCACTCGCTAACCTTGCTCCATCCTTTATTTAAGACTTTGCTAATGATGTATTTTTTCCCCCTTAATTTACCTAAGCATATAATGAACGCTCACATCCGAAATGACCTCATTATACCAGCAAGGACTTTCGTGCGGATACAATTTAATGCACAGGCATAAGGCAGAGGAGAACTCTCCAAACGGAGAGGTTTTAAACATTCTGAAAAATCCCTGTTGACTACAAGCCAGATTCTTACTGCTGTAAATTGACTTAGTTCCAAGAGCTTCAATGAAGCTGCACTGATTTACTCCACTTGAGGGTCTTACCCTATTATTCTTATTTATTGAACTTGCCACCTTTTGCTGCTACAACCTAAACTTCCATCCTTGAGCAGCAGGGTTGCTATCTAAAACAGGTGTTTCTCTGCTAATATATGACTTAAGAGATTTATAACTGCCTGGAGTATTTCATTGTCCTCTAAAAGTGTTTATAATAATTCTTGTTGACTGTCTCAACTCCCACCAATCAGCTGTAGAGCTGTTTGCAGGCTGAACCTGGTCAACAAAATATTAATTCCCTATACAAGCATAAGCTGTTTTATCTGTTCATAGACACTTCTCTGCTAGACAAAGGTCTTTCCTGGTCTCTGTACAGAGTCTGGGACAAAACGAAGCCCACATTTTTTTGCTGGTTCCAGAAGAACCCTGACATACACAAAGCAGCCTGCTTTCTGGCTCCACAAAAAATAAACTGCAAGATGAAAAAATGCATTACAAAAGAAAAACACAAGCCTATAAGAACAGAAATTTCTTCCGTGCAACAGTTGTAGCCCTAAAGGGAATGCAACTTTCCCACCAGGACAGTCTGCTGTTCCTACAGCCCTGGGCTTGTTTTACCCTGTTCTCTTCTGGGAGGGATTTGGGCTGCTGCTCTGACCTTGACACAGCTATGATCAGCTGAAGTGTCTGCATTTCTACTTTTGGGGGCTTAGCAGGACACAGCTCATAGGAAGGCACAAAATCACATGGTCCAAATACTGGAGAGAAGTAAAAAACTGGATAAAGCTCAGTGTGTTCATGTCAGGGAACCTAGCCCACAGGTTCACCAAAAAATTGTAGTGGTTTTCTGCTTGCCTGTGGAGCCCCTTGATGTCAGTGATCCTGGCAGTCTCTGTCTCATAAAGGCTCAGGAAAGAAACCAGCAGTTTACCTGGATGCTAATGAGACTTGTGCATCTGCACAAACATGCTGCAGCGATTACTCTTAGAGAGATCAGCAGTGGTTATGCTAACACACTGCTTGCTCGCTACATGTGATTGGTGTTAACTTCAAACCTGAAGGTCTCAAAAAAACTCCCCTTTGTCTTAATAAGTTTGGGATTGAGAGGAACCCCACAGAGAGTATAAGAGGCCAATGCCATAAGAAATCATACTGAATCATAATATGATTTAGCAAATTCACATTTTCTTTGGGTCCAGTAGAATTCTATTTAAACAACTGAAAGAAAAGCTGACATTTTCTATTAAATCTCAAAGGACTAGAGTGAAGTAGGTACACTGAGCACAACCATCTTCCAGTTTTACCTGAGCATAGAGGCAGGCGGCAGCAAATTTTTCCTTGCTTCACTTGTTCTAGTTGTTTCTAGGTCAGTCCACGTACTCTGATGGTAAGAAATAAGCACAACAAAAATGTGCAACCACACCCCACAATAATTTCAAAGTCCTTAAAAAGAAACATACATATGTTTATTTACTGCATTATAGTTGCAATATCAAATACAACTATCTTTCCTTTTCAAAAAAGGACACATGCAATAAAATACTCTGATTTTATAATCTGATTCAACATAGTTCATTGGTAACAGTGGAACATCACAGAACAGTCATAAGGCTAGGGTTTGGAGTGATGTATTTCCAGTCTCTTCATCCTACTTGCAAACAGCAAAGTCCCATCATATTTTATTTGTCATTGAGGGCTAAACTGTTGGAACAATGTGGCCAGACCACAGAAGGTTCCAGCTGCCCCTTAACTCCCGGATGAGTCTTGGAGAATCAGACTTTTTTACTTGAGAAAATATTATGCTCTGACAAGGATGAGGAATAGACAGTATTTTCCAGGCAGAGAGCAGAAATCCATCCATGTTATGCCACAGCTGAGGTACAAAGCAAGGGCCTCTGCTTCACAGGTGCAAAGAAGACAAGGCTGTGAGTTACTTTACTGCTCTGAAGAATGAAATCAGGCCATTTTCTGCAATATTTCAGTGCAGCTTACTATTATGTTCATCTGCACATGGGGTTTCAATCTATTTAATCTGGCATTTCAGCTATGGAATAAATCCAGAATACATAGGAGGAGTCCATAGTTCAGAAAAGAACACAAAAAGTTGTCCTGAAATACTCAAAACAAGCCTCTTAACTAGTTAAAAGGCCCTGTTCTTCATCAGAAAAGGTCCTTGTTCTATCACAGGTATTCACACGTCATAGGCTTCTGTTTTTAATATTCCCCATGAAATTTCATGGCACTCATTTCAAAATAAGGTTCTAAACAGTGTGAAAAAACTACAGAATCAGCGTCCAAAATGGTATAATTTCTAGTATAAATGCTCCTGACTTTCAGTTGAGACTTTTAGGAAGTGTCACATAACGCTGTCCAGCCTTCGAAACAATGACCTGATTTCATTCCATACATCTTGCATGGCATAACACTAAGGATGACTTAGCTCTAACAATTTACATTAAAAATAAAGTCAGTCTTTTTATGTAGCTGCATTTTTATAGAATTTCATAGAGTCAATATACAGAAGCTAACAGCTTTTTGAGCTAATTCTAGCAAATAGGAAGATATATATGAAAACAAAGAGTTCCAAAAGTACATGGAAATCTGTAGAGTAAAATATATATCTATATACCATTTCCCAACACAAGCAATAGGCAGTTTAGAAAAATATGATTGTTACAGTCTTTCTGAATCAGAAAAGAAAGGATTTAAAAAATAAGTTCAGCTTTTCACAAAGCCATATTTTTAGTAAGAAAACAGACTGGTCCACATTTCCCTGAATAAGCCAGAAAGGTTAAAGAAAGGTTCAAGCAAGACAAGGAGTCTGATTTGGACTTGATATCAGCTGTGATAACATGCACATGTACAGAGACAGCTGCTTGGCTCCAGTATTGTTTATCTTCAAAACGAGCCTAATTTATCACAATTGTATTTAAAAATCATAAATAACATGACAAAAGTGGAACTGGTCCCTGCAAGGCAAATAATTATATTCATACAAGCAAAAAGTGACATCAATCCAGTTATTTTCTTGTGACAGTTAAAAGATATTTTGTTCCCAACTGTTACATTAAACAGCACATGTATAAACACAGATTATTATTGCAGTCTCTGCTATCAGCTACTATACATAAACAAGAAGAGATGTTCATGCTGTAATTGCCTTTAAGGTTTTTGTTCTACTTGATTATTAACATTGACAAGAAGCTGAGGCGGAGACCTGAATTCAAGCCAAGATTTCAACATGCAAAATGACAGGGTTCACAGGAAGGTTTCTGATCCTCCCCATTACTGACATTTTGGAAGTGGCTAGGAGCTCTGAAGAATTTTAAAACCATTCATAACATGAGTTTCTCTTGTGAGAACAGCCTTTGGTTTTCCCTCTGCCCACAGGCAGGTGATCAAACATGGGATATACTGGTGCAATTTAGATCCACATCAATAAACCTCAGGTTAGGGAGGATTCAAATTTTAATTCCATGTCACCTCTAAAAGAAAGTGGCAAAATGGACCTTAGTATTTGCCGATTTTTAAATTAAAAGCAGAGAACAGTTTGTTCCAGAAACTTCACTCCAGGCTGTTCTTAATAACTTTTTAATATATCAGTTAGAACTTATTAGTTCTGTTCAACGCGACAGCAAATCCCCTCATTTTGTTGTAATTTTTGTGAAATGTATGGGATATTTATTCGCCCTATATGGGAGTCTTAGCACATTTCTTTAAGCTTTCTTCTAGCTTGAAACTAAACAAAAGCACAAAAACTGATGGAAACAAGATTGATGTAGTGTTGGTGAAGGGATCCAAAACCGCTTATAATCCAGCCTTGTGAACTAAATTGGGCCTGAGACAGACAGCTGCTCTGAGGAGTGAGGATAGGTCCTATGTGGAAACACTGTATATGGGTTATATTGCTAGTAAACAACAATGCAGCTTCTGGGTCTCCTACCACTTTTGCATGTCAATGGAGAGTTGCGTCCTACAATGGCAATGACAGAAAAATGCAACACCTGCATTATTGCTTGTTTAATTGCTTCACAGTGGTCCAGTACAGTCAAGTAAACAAATGAGAAGAAGGTATGTAGCTGGAAAAGAAGAACTGAGGCTGGGCAGATGGAGTGTTCCTTCCTGGAGTCACCCGATAAACTTAATTAACACAAATTAGACGGAAAAAAAAATGGAAGGAGCTACACTGATCAAAGAGAAAACATCCGCTGAGGCAAAAATTATCATCAGGGTCTTGGAGCAAGACAGAGGTGTGTCTTTCACCTTCCAGTCAAGCCTATGTACAAAACGGAGGCTGACATTTGAGGACAGACACACAATTAGCACATGCAACCTCCAAATACCTTCAGGAGCAGCCAGTGCTCAAGCAGTGCCTCCCAGGTTAAGTTCTTACAGGTTTTGATCTGGGAAGGTGATGGGAAAATCATCTTGGGTGCTTTTTGCCCTAGAGTCTGAAACTCAATCTCAGAGCTTAATAAAGCTCATTAAAACATATACCTCTAAATACTTTCAGCTTCCCTTTAAGACACAGTTTCTCTTAAAAGCTGCACTTAAAAGTTACATTGAAGTGGAATGTCACTTTTCTTTAAGTAGAACAATAATTGCGTTCCTCATTACATATATATACATACACACACACATATATATACATACGTAAATATATATTTCATGGCAATGGAAAGTACTGTACAGAAGCATTCATATCTGTAGTGACACGAAGTCTGTGCCGTTCCATGCTTCTTAGACTTGACAAAAAAAATAATTTGGTTTTGAAGGCGGGAGTCACGCCAGGAGAAATAACAGCTCCTACCCCTGAATTCTGGCAGGAGGCCTCCCGGCAAAGCGCTGGTGAGGCGGGTGGCACTGCAGCCTGCCATCAGTTCCCAGCCCCTCCAAACTCACCTCTCCCTTTTAACACACAGCTTTCGGTGGAGCAAAAAGGAGCTAAAATAAATGGTTTGCTATAAGGCTTGATAAATGAGTTGTGAAATCAGTTTGTTAAAAGTGACCATTTTAGTTTTCTTTTTCTTTTTTTTTTTTTTTTTCCGGGTCCTGGCTTATTTAGGATGTATAACAATGACACTCAAACACTCCTGGCAGCTCAAGGGCACATACCCTGGAGCACTCAGCCCCAGCCCAGCAGCACATGTGAGTGCTTACCCTGGCAGTGACAATGCGAGGATAACAGGGCTGAAACTGAAACTCCGGCCCTCTGCACTGATTAAGGAGCAATTTTCTGCACTCACTAATTGGATTACACATCAAAACCTGCTTAGAGAGGAGAAAAGGGTCTGGGCAGGCTATGAACAATGCTAATAACAAGGCTTTCATTATTAATAATTGTTTCCTAAGCGACACACTCATGCTCCTGTCTGCAGATGTGAATCTTAAGGGCAGTCCCTGACCCAAAATGGGAGGCACATAAAGGCAGGATGGGGCCAGGAGACTTGGAGGAGATGGCTAGGCAGGACCAGAGTCCTCTCAGATAGTGATGAAGGCTGTTTTGACACAGGGGGCAGCAGAAAAAGGCAGAGCATCTGCAGAACAAACTGCAACGGGGGAAAATTTTATGGAATCTAAATTTATTGAAACTGGACCAGATTTTCCACTCCAGGTATTGACGAAGAACTGTCACTGGAAACACTTAAGAGAAAGGTGACAAGAATGATCCAGGGTGTGGAAGAACTGTATCAGGAAAAGAAGCATAAAAGACTGGGATAATTTACTTTGGGAAGGAGACAAAGCCAAAGCTCCTTCGCTCTCATAGAAGGAAAGACAAAGCATGGTCTGGAGAGGGTAGTGCTGATCTTTCTGCTTCCTTGGATTCAACATAAAGGGGCCAAAGAAGGAAAATCAAACCAAACCATCCACACTCCCAAAACAAAAAGTTTCTGATTCAAAACCAATTCAGGGGAATACTTTTTTCACAGAACTCACAGGAAGAATGTGGAGCTCACTGCTGTAAATGGCTCTGAAGCCAGAAAACCACTAGCACTCAGTAAGGCATTGAACAGCTTCACCCCCAAAATCCGGAAAACTAAAGACAATACCTGACAGTTACTTGCAAAGGAACAGAAAAACTCCCACTTCAGTTCTACAATGAATTTCTAACTCCTCAGGATTGAACAGAGACCATCATGACTAGCTTTCTATCTACAATAGTGTTTCCTGTATCTTTTCCTGGAGTATCAGCGCCCACCACCTACCATTAATCTGTCACTGAGGGTTTTTATTTAGCAGTTTATTCTGTATTTAATGAAAAGAAAAATCACTTCCAGGGCTCAAAGCTCAGCTAGCATGAATCACCCTGAGGGAGGACTCGTTCCACAGTCAGGGACATGAAACTGAATAGTGCTGGCGGCCACTGTCAAAATTTTATCTGGCAGAGCAGCATGGCAAGCCCTTGTTCCTGTGTCATTAGTCCTGGGCAGTTCTCATTGTGCCAAACCTACATGTTCCTCTTTGCACTGAGATATCAGGCTGCCCTTTGAAGACCTAATGTCTCCTGCTGCTGCCACTGGGATGCTGTACCTTAACCTGTGCAGTTTCATCTTACCCACACTTTACTAGGAGGAGGGTGGTTAGCTTAAGGTACAATTAGGTAAAATCTGGCAGTTGCTGAAGCAGGTTAGGAAAAAGAGGTGCCAGTTAGGCTGCTGTTTCAATTGGTATACTCCTGATATATATTCCATTTTTTCCAGATCTACTGATAACTCTCTTGTAGACACCTATTCATATTTTAAATTGGATAGACAAGAGATAATAAAAAATCAACTGTATGACAGATTATTCCACCCTGCTTTGTTATTTGGTTTGGTTTGTTTGTTTTGGTTTGGTTTGGGTTTTTTTAATGCTACATTCAAGAATCTTTGGTTTGTTTTGTTTTATCATCCAACAAATGCAACATGAACCCATGAATTCTTAAACAGACATGTACAAGTCAAAATGCCTTGTGTCTAAAACATGCCACAGAGTTACCCAGCACCTACAACTAAACTGTTTATATTCCAGTATAACCAATAGATATCTTTGTTTAAATATGGCAAAAGTAATAAGATTAGTTTCTGAATGAATCATGTTTTCTGTACCAGAAATATTATCTTTGGTATTTTAATAAACTGGTTTCTGATTGTTGCCAAACACTGACAGATAGATTAATGCAATATACTTGTAATGGCTCAGAGCAGGTCAGTGATCTGAGAACTGCTAGGAATATACTCGACAGCCCCCAGAGACTCTGGAAGCAGCTGATATAGTTTGTTGGGCACACATGTTTTCAGCTGCAGACTAGCAAATGATACTGTCCAACAGGTAGTAAATTCTCCAAAAGCACTTCTTACAGCCAGCTGGGTACATAAACTATGACTTGAAAGACAGATATGATACCTAGCAAAGATATGTTTATTGGGGGTTTTATACCACAATTTCTTGAAAGGCAAAACTATTTCTTCATTTTCCTATGGTGGACAATTTACTTTCAGTCTTTAATCTTCAGTTATTCCAAAAGGCTTGTTTGCTCTGGGAATCTCTGTCACGCAGCAGTTTTATTTTTTTTTCTGAACAAAAGAGGACGATGTACTCTCTTGTCAACACAAGTTAAAAAAATTCTTGTACATGAATTTACTCTTCAAATCTCTTTGGTGCTAATGAGATGTGTATGCACACACATCAAAGGAAAACATTCCCTATTTAATATTGAAGATGAGATCAGATGGAGCAAACTCCCGAGGTCCTAGAGCAACTAAAGAGAAGATACTATTTCTTCTGACAAGCAGAGATTACCATCTGTCTAGCCTAGCAATGGCCATCTTTTGGAGACATTTCTTCTTTCTGAGGTCTTCAACTATTCCAACAAAAGGGATTAAGGAGAAGCATAAAGCCATTCTGAAAGCTCTCAAAATTATTCAGTAATCATTAGGTGGTTTTATTAGTTAGGCTAGTAGCTTTATTTACAGCCTCTAATGTTTGAGTTTTGTAACTATCTCAGTACAAATAAGGTAGCACTTGGTAGAAATCATGAGTGTTCTGGAGGTTCAGTGCTAGCAGAGGAATAGAACATTTTTAATATGTGTGCTTAGAACTGAACATTTCTGAAGAGGGAATATATAAATAATACTTAATACCACTTAAATTGCTAGCTGGAATTAGAAAAAGGGCTATTAATAGACATGTGGCACAATAGCAATATTCTACCTCAATGTATTGCTGCCATGGAAAATTCTGTTGAAAACATCTGGCTTCAAAATCAATTAGAATTTACAAATTAGGCTTGCTTTCATGCTAAAGGTTGGGTTTGAAGTGTGCCTTTGAGGCTGCACAGAATTCTAACTGTAATGCATGGGTGATGGAGTGCAGGATTTTGCCTTCAACACCGAAGAGTCATTAATATGGTCAATCAAATACTGGGTCCAACAGTACAGGCAAAAGAGCTGGGAGAGATGCACAAATAAGTTACAACCTCAAATATATTTGATATAATTTAGAGGGTTTTAGTACTCTTTGACAGTGGTTGGATCTGGATCAGGGTAAAGTAGTGCAAGTCCTCAGTTTTGGATGCTTATCTGTTCTGTGCGTCCCAGGTTTTGGCGAGGGATGTCTTAAGGCAGTGGCCCCAGTCTGAACCGGAGCTATAACACACCTCAGTTAGGTCTGGATGTCAGAGATGTATGAGCTAGGGATTTTACAGGCACAAAAGTGAGAGCATAATCACCAATCTGTGAGCAAAGATAAAGAACCATGCTCAAGATTTTAAGGACTGATTTGGAAACAGTATGATTTAGTTTGTGTTTTGAGGAATCTGAGCTTTGTACAGTTTCCTGGAAGGTCGACTGGCAGTTTGTTTTCATTATTCCAATTACTGACTTGATTAATATTTACATACACTTCCAGGAGCCAGTATCACAAACTTCTCAGGAAAAAAAACCAAAACACAAGAGAATAAAAATGAAAGCAAATTTTGCATTTACATTTCAAGCATACTTTTGTGATTTTTTTTTTTTTTTTTTTACTTCTTTCTTTCCTAGAAAAATGTCACTCCTGTCTTGGACAGGTAAGGTCAGTGACATTATGGAAGAGTTAAATTGTTTTCACTGATATGAACATTAAAGTCCTGTGCTTTGAATAGTTTTCTTTGCAAATAAGTAGAAATATCCATCATTTTGTGAGATATTTAGATTAAGTTAATGAGAATGGATTGACTGAGATTTAAAGCAAAAATTTCCAAGATTACAGACAGGGGACTTACAGAATAAATCGATTGCGATCCCAGCAGCAAAAGTGTGTTTCTAATTTAGTTGTGTCCCTTTTTTTTTGTCTTTTTAAGCCTGCCACAACACTGAAACACCAAGGTGACAATGCAGTTGTTCTCCTACAATCGTCTGTGTAGAAATTTTCCCCCCCCCGTTGCAAACTCCTGTGGTGTCAAATGCATTTGTGAACCTATACAAATCACCCAGAGCAGAAAGGCTGGGCAGAAAGAAACGTGATGTGAGATTTTGTGCTTTCATAGAAAAAAATTTTCTATCTCCCTACAGATTTTCACTTGCAGCTTTATTACTCCTCATTATTTTTACTTTCTCACTGGTGTTTTACTTTCATCACCTGGAACAGCTCAGCAAAACCCAGAGAAATGCAATGTAGCTACGTCACAGAAAAGTGTGTGCACACCTACACGTATCCACAACCACACAGAGCTGGTTTTGTTACTGCCCCTCTTCCCTCACACTTCTTTTCTACTGGAGGATTTCATTTGAAATGGAGATGTGTGTGA
Source organism: Sclerurus mexicanus (assembly GCA_013396755.1). Taxonomy (NCBI): domain Eukaryota; kingdom Metazoa; phylum Chordata; class Aves; order Passeriformes; family Furnariidae; genus Sclerurus; species Sclerurus mexicanus. The sequence goes on along the minus strand of VWZF01001679.1, from coordinate 225,448 downwards.
TGATTAGCTCCTTGCTGGGCAGCCACTGTGCTTTCTTCCCTAAGGGCTGACAGCAATTTTTAGAGGAACACTGTTGGAATGTGCATGACACTTGCACAGATAATCAGAGAGGGGGAGGTATGTCCTCTGCCACCAGAAAGAACAGTTGCAAAGAAAGAATGAATTTGCCCCATTCTCTGACAAATGGTAGCTCTTCTACACCTGGCTCCTTCACAAAATAAATCATAGGTCTTCCTTTGCTTCCTAGTGTGAATGTCTAATTGCTCGGCATACATTCACCCTCCTCACCTTTCTGTTTCCAGTGCCCCTTTGCCTGCTCTGAGAGCTCTTCTGCCGTCTCCTGACAGGCAGGTTTTAATTCTCATCAGCTCAGCCCCTCCTCATGCTGCCCTTGCGCTCTGACTGATTACCTTCACCATCCCTGCTCTCTCTCCTTTTACTCTCACTCTCCTTTATGCTTTTAACAGAATTTTGGCATTTTAATCCAAGACTGGGAAACCCAGTGTAGTCAGAAACATTAGGAACACAGTGACAGGGTTCTGGTGATGGAAGAGTGTCCTCCGAACACCAGTAGAGTCCTTGTTACTTGCCCCATTTTAAATCTTATGGAAGAAAAGCTGTTTAATATGCAACAGTACCCATACTGTAGCAGGGAGAGGGAACCAAAAAAAGATTCTGAGATTTTTTTCCTTCATAGAGCCTATATTCCTGTCCTCTGTGCTAATTGTTACTCCTTTTTTTAGGCTTTATAAATTGTTGCACACCTCTCTTCTCTGTTTAGCTGCTCCTCTTTCACACCGCCTGTTCTCCCTCATTCTGTGCCTATAATGAGCTCCTTGCTGCTCCACCTCCTTATTTTACCCAAGGTTTCTTTGTTAGCAAAACTTTAATGGGTTTGTTAAATAAGTGACTTCTTCCTTCAGTTTCTCAGCTACTACATAATTTACTTGCACAACAGATTTTATATTATTTTGGAACTTATTTGGAAAACCACACTGAATACCCCATACTGATACTCAGAAGACAAGTCCCTGCTGCAACATAGCCAGGAGGCTGCTAATTCTTTTTTGCTTATTACTACTGTGGCTAAAAACATGAGACAATAAGGGATAGATCTCAGAAATGGCACCAAGTTTTAGAAATTACCTTTTCTTTCAGGAATCAACTATGTGAAACACCACAAAGAATGGCTTCATGACAGTAGTGAGACTGGCTTTTACATTAAAAGGCAATGTTAAAATGTACATTCAAAAAATTTGATAAAACAGGCATAAGGTTATGTAAATAAATGACAAGTTCTCATAATTTCAGAGTTTAGGCTATATAGAAACCTATGCTTCACTTTCTTTGATACAATAAGTTTACATAAATTCAATAAACCATTAATATAAAAACATCCTAGGACAGAATCATGTTTGCAGGGTGGTATTATTAAAGTACTTCTGACTTTTGCTTTGCTGACATTGAACCAGGCTGCATCCCACTGTTCAGGCTTTATGATCCATTAGCAAACGCCTCTTTATAAAGTAAAAAAACCCAACAAACAAACCACAAAACCCCACAAACAACAACAAAAAAAACCCATTGCTTTTTATAGACAAGATCGCTGATACACGTTTTGTTCAGTGCTCATAAATTTGTTCAGAAAATTATGACCTGATTTTAAAAGTTCTCCTGCTAAAGAAATGCTAAAAAAATATATTCTTTTTTCCCCAGCTTTCTTCCTACTGCATTCTACCTTTTCTGATTCAGGTGGGCTGGAGAACACAGTAATTGGAAAAGAAATCTGGTAAAAAATAAGAACAAGAGGAGGTCCACCCCCACTCTACTTTCAGTAGAAAGATTTCCATTAATTTCTGCAATCCCTGTATCTACATACTAAAAGAGTAGCTCAGGATTTCAAATAGAATAGTCCAGATCTTCCTTGGGCTGAATGTCAACCACTGTATTCAAACATGATTCTACAGTGCCTGCTCTCCAGTTTGCGCTGTGGTGCATGCCCACATGTTCCCATACTAGCTCTGACTTCAGTTGTAAACAACAAGAATCTGATTTTAAAAATCACCCAAAAAACCCACAACAAAACCATCCTTCAGTATTCCTTGCTGAAAGATGGCAGAAGCAGAAACAGAAACATTGCAGGATTATCCTTAAACAGTGGATGAGTGGATGGTGGATGTTACCTTGACCACAGATACGCATTTATATATATATGTACATACATACACAATCTCTATATACATATTATAAATACAATAATAAAATATTGTAAAAATATTAATTTTGCTCAAATACCTGATTAAATTGGACTAATCTTATGTTGCATTTACGTGACCTACCCAGTTGATATGACGGCCTTGTTAGAAGCCCTAAAATCTACAATAGTTGCAACTGTTAAAAACAAAGAGTCTGTATTTCTGACAGTCACCTCGTGCCATGCCAAGAAGTTAAGTTGGGGGTGGGCTCTCATATCTCAGCATCAACTTGAAGGAGCGAGCAAAGTTGTTGGCCAGTGAGCAGCTGTGGGTCTCTTCTGCCAGGGGCAGGAGGAAGGCCAGGAGCAGGAGGAGCAAGAGGAGTAGTTGCAGTGGTAGTGCTGCCCAGCACACTCGATGCAGGTATGAGCACACGCCTCCAGAGCGCTTCTGAAAGACACAAATCAAGGAACAACTCAGAGAAATAAAGTACTGGGGATGCCCATTTCAAATACACCAAACTCCCAGGTAGAGGGTCAGAACAACCTTTGTCCTTGCCCTAGGATCAAGCCTGGGTGCTCGGCATGCTGAAGCTGACTGAGGCTTGTAGTTAAATTATCTCTTTTAGGAAAACATTTATCTTCAATAATTCACTATGGCAAACCATTGTCTTCTAGAAGGAAAACACTGCTGACCTTCTAGAAGAAAACAATTGCCTCCAGGTCCATTTTCCAATTACAAAGTGATGGTCACAAATGCTCACAACCAAGCTACTGACTGGTTCCTTCCCAGCCAGCACAGAGCACAGAAGGTCTGCTTTAGTTATTCTCCAGTCAGTAAAATGAGAACGCTGATGCCTGGGAGAGAGGAGCCAGCCTTCTGCTCTCTGTCAGCAAGAAGGAGCTTCTTTGGCAGCTCATCCAGCTCATAGTCATCTCCCTAGCTGCAACATGCTTTGGATCCTAGCTTTGGAGTCTACAAGGATGGAGGTCAGAAAAAAGGCCCTGCAGTGCAGCCTGTCTCAGTACCTCTTAAACACTACCAGGTTTATTTTAAAATTTTATATGATGCAAAAGAATGTGTGAAACACAACACTGACAGGGAAGAAGACATTAAAGTCACATCTATTGCTGTGCACCCACAGGAGGGACACACAAAGAAGTCCCATTGCACTTCTCTTTTATGCTGGTGCAAATCTAGAGTAGCTCAGTTAATCTCATTAATATAATCTGGATTAGCATGTCCAGGAGAGAATATATTTGAGGCTACAGAATTTAGAAAAATTTAATTAAGAAGGGAGATTTCCACTGGCAAGATTCCTGGGTAACTCCTGCCAATAAGATGCACTACATGAACTTCCCTCCAAAAAAAAGGTCAACTATTTGTAAGGGAATCCTGAAGAAGAGGGCTCATTAACCCATTCATTTCATCAAACAAGGACTTAAACTCTGAGCATAAATGCAGCCCTTAATGCAGCTACATTGGGTACCAGTCTACATCACAAATATCAGCACAAAGCATCCACTGAAGTGGGACCCACATTTTCCACAAAAGGAAGTGAATTTGTTGTGTTCAAGACACAGGCAATGTCAGTGCTTCAGCAAAATTAGGGCTTCTGGCTCCCACGGGATGCTTAGTAGGCAATGCCTTTGTCCCACTCCAGCACCACCATAGTCTGTGGGAAACATCAGCAGAGAAGATAAGGAGGAGATTGATGACAGAGAAATGTAATTATGCCATTTGCTATTTTTAATGATCTCTTCCCCTGCTTTCTAAATTACTCTGTCCCTTCTAGCTCTATATGAATGCTTACAGAATTAATTATGAAAGCAAATATGTAGCTGCAGTTACACATCAGGAGACAGTTGTGCTGCAAAATCCTTCTGTTGTAGTTGGTGTGCTTCCATTATATCAAATTGCTGATGAGATTTAATTATTGTGTCAGGCAGTTGTAGGGGCAGCAGAGCAACAGCTGCTTGCTCTATCATTTCTGGTATCTGGGTTGTAATTTGCTTGCTGAGGCCAATGAAAGCTCATATCCCCAACACTGGAACTGGGTAACGTGTACATGCCAGGGGGTAAGTGGGACTGATTTTGAGCACTGCTGGGCAAGTTCCCTGGGTACAGCGATCATTTACCCACAAAATCAAAGCTTCGCCAACCTGTCTCGCAGAGTCATCTGCTCCTACTTTACTCTGTTCTTGAAGTTCCAGGCATGAGTAGCTGTACCAATGAGACTTTCCCTTCTCTAGTCCTGGAGTCCAGACTTGACATCCTTCATCTCCCCTGGATTTCATCAGCCTATGGGCTGAACAAAACCTGCAGGGCTTCTTTGTTTGCAGTCAACACTAAAACCGCTATGCACAAGGGCAGCAGCCACAACTCTTGGTCCAACCTGTCTGGGCTTGTCTCTACAATGCCATGAAACAGCCAATACTTGGTGCAATCAGTGTAAACCACTGGACTCTCATTGACAGCTCTGTTTTCATTGACCATTTCTCATTCTTAACTCTTCATTGCACCCACAGTATACAGCAATATGACAATACATTTATCATAGTGCCACATCTATAAGGAAAAGGACCCTTTCCAGGCTCCAGAAGCCACAAACAAGTTTGTACATATTATCAGGTGTAGTTCTGTTGGTGGAAGATCAGATTTGAGTTACCTCTGCCTTGGGACAATTCAAACCATGCTCTCTGTTCTACCACTAAGGCACAGTAAGTCTAAATGCTGATGTTGTTAAAGGGTAGGATCCTGTGACTGACTGTTCAATAGTTCATTATGACTGGAAGTCTCAAAAATATTCGCACAAACTCAAAGTGGGAATTAGAAGTCCACCTCTCACTGACACAGTTGTGAGGACTGCCAGTCTTCCTACCAACACCTAAACCATTTGGTTTGCTGCTCTCTTTTAGCATTGTTTTTGAAAGCTACTTTAATCTGAAACTATTATTTAATTGCCAGACCAGGTGCAACACCTCTTTTCCCAGTTATCTTTTTCTGCCTATGAACTGGTGGGAAATGTGGGCTTTGCCAGCTGTGCCTTGTCTCTTTTCCTGCCACAGCCCAAGGAGCAGATGTCATATGGTCACTTAGGTCTGTCGCTGGTTTCCTATGATGACCACATGCCAGTTAGCCCCTAATTTTTTTCCTACCCCAATTCTTTTACCAATTCAGCATTTGATTCAGAGCAGATCACTGACTCTGCCTTGATTTCTATAGCAAAGATCATTAATGCAATTCTAAGAAATGGGATAAGATTGAAACATTATTTAAGTGCCTTGCTTTTAGTTACACTGGAAGAACCTGTAAAATAGTATTGCTTTTCACAGCTCATCCTCCAGAAAGAATTTACGTGAAATGGCTTTATTAACAAGCTATTGTTTTTTCTCCTTGGAGCTTTCTGCAGTGGAAGATACTTGGGCTAACCATAGCAGACCCTAGCATTAGAAAACCCGTGGAGGGACATTTAACTAGGGGCAGAACTTCAGAGAAGTAGAAATATTTTGTCTTTATCTGCTGCTTCTCTCCCACCTGCTTGCTGGGTTTATAGGCATCTGTGTTTGATGAACTTTTGTCTTTGATGCCCAACTTCTCTGTTTTGTTTGATCACACAGCAAGGTCAGAATCTTATATTTCTGACTCCATTTGTTGTCATGGGAATGACTCAGTTATCACAAACATGGTATTATGATGTCTCTGCAGGACTGAAAATGAGGCACATAGGAGCTGTGAGGGCTTGGTGCTTTCAGCAAATTTGCAATGATAAACCCTTAATATATAAGGGCCCCAACCTACACACACTGAAATGCATAGGAGATTTATCATTAACTTCAGTGTTTGCAGCAGGATTATGCACAGAGACAACTAAATATAGTCAGGACTGGGAACTACTTGTCCATTAGCGCAGCAGATACCTTGCAAATGGATTCATTACTTATATACCCAGGTTGTTGTGACATGAAACCTACATTAGTTCTTGCTTTGTGCTTGCCAGAACAATTGGTGATATCTTTTTGCCATACTGCTACGTGTTAAAGGATAAAAAATTTTGAAGGAGACATAGTGACTTTTAATAGGAAAGATTATACTGTTGGAAAAAACAGGGCAGATTTGGGGCACTGACTCCCTCTCTGAGTGTGAAAAAAGCAGCACTTCAATTTTTCTTAGTTAAAGTATTTTTTTAGGTCAGTGACATGAAAGAGAGATGCTTTCAGGCTGTGGTGACCTGAGACTTTGGCTCCAACAGGAAATTCAGGAGGCCAAGGTTCAAACCTCTGTTCTCCTGGGCTCAAAATGATCAGAGTCCTGGAATCAGGACCACACTCCCAACCCTTTAGCACAGCATTCTGGGTTAGAAAAGGCCAGTCTAACACAGTTCCACCTTTGCAAGAGACAGCTGGAATATTTAATTTCTATATGAGATCAAAGGTCAGAACTACAACTCTTGCTACACAGTGGAACTTCCTCAATCACTTCAGCTACTGGCATCAGTATAGTTACTATCCAGCACCCACAGCGCCTGCAGTGCATGTGTCGGATCTAGGCTCCATGAAATATTCTGAAATAAAATCTTCCTCTGAGCAAAACTGGCAAAGCTCCAGTGAAGTCAACAGAACTTTAATTTCCACCATCTTAGAATAACAGCTGGAATACCTGGGTACTGAGCCAAAGTGTCAGAGACGTTTTTGAAACACACATGGAAAAGGAATAGGTTGGCATTTAAAAAGAAAATATACTTTTAAAGTTCACCATCAAGAATAAATGTCCTCCTCCTTCTCCATCAAAATACCAGGACAAGCAAGGACTGTCAAAGAGTGGAGGGCTGTGTTTTGTGTAATGCTAAATGCATGCTTGTTACCAAATGAACTGCACTGGCTGTGAACATTCACATTTGTACTTGATTCATGTTGGGGCATTTGAATGACAAGCATCGGTTTAGATCTAGGGAGTCCTCAGAACTTAAATCTGTTTGCAGTTAATAATTCCTTACCAAACGCACCGTGAAAAATCACTTGGATGGGAAACAGCAGAAAAGCACTTTAGAACTTGCTACATAATATTCCTGTGTAAGTTGCTGAAGTGTTTTACTAAAAATCAGTGCTCTCCCTGGTTTGCTATTGACCACGTTCCAGGGTATAAGAAAACACACAGTTAATCTAGCTATTGGAGGGAGCAGAGCAATATAGCATCTTATACCGAGCTCATTAGTGGGGTTTTGCTGCTGCTTGTATGTCACCAGCATGCCTGACAAAAATCGTACCTGCACCACTGAATCAGCGATCCAGCAGAGAAAAAAATATTTAGTCTGGATTTATTCCTCTGACCTCAGAGCATTTCCTGAGAAATGCACTGCTGCCTGAAAACTTCTGCTCTCCCTAGGGATAGAGACCAATGTACAGACAATATACACAGACACCAACAGCCACTCCACTTCATGCTAGTGCTGTATCCCAGCCCAAGTATCCTCTATGCTACAGCAATAGGCACAGATGCATAGGTACTAGGGCAAGCATAAATAGTTTCTCCTTAATATTCTCAGCCTCCAGTTACTTCCAGCTCAGGTAGTTTCCTCAACCTGATGCAGTTTGTTCATCTGTTTAAGACTCAGAGAATCTTTCTTCCAGATACTTGTCCAGTTTCCCCTTGAACCTACACAAAGTCCTCAATATTCTTTATCAAGGGGTTCCACAAGTCAACTAACTGGCACAAAGAACACATCTCTTGTGTTAGCTTTGAACCTGGCTCCTATTTCTTTTCTGGAAGAGATGGAGAGTCAACCCCCATCAACACTTTCTGCACCATTCATGATGATGTGAAACTCTGAGTTAAATGCTTAGGCAAGATGAATCCAGGCCTATCTCCACAGTGGGAAGTTCACAACATATTGGGCTTAAACTATAGCAACAGGGACAGAGGAAGTATTTCTTAACAGGAAGATCAGATAGGCCTTGGAAAGGATCACCTACATAGGTACAGATTCTACCACTTCATTATTCCTCTGAGAATAAATAGAGCTGCCAGAAAGGCTGAAACAACAGGTTGCCATACATTCCTTTCCTGCTGAATATGAGTATGCCATCATCAAGCACAATCACTTGTTTTGGAGAAGCAGTTGCCTTATCAGTGGTGTTTTGCCTTTGAGAGGCCCTTTGCTTCTGCCTCTTGAGATCCCACTGCATACTTATGCAGTTGTCATTCACAGAGGCAACAAGAAGAGATCAGTTCCAGAGAGATCACAAGCTGCTCTCTCAAACCAAAGCAAATTGGGTTTTTACCTCAGTGTGAGATAGCTTGGAGTTGGGCTCCTCATCAGTTCTCAACTCACAGTCGTGAGTCTCCCTCTCTAATATAAACAACATATTTCAAATCACAGCTGGTCTTTTCAAGAGGGAAATAATTTGGGGGACTTGGATACTACTGTTTTCACAGAACTGAGCATCCAACATGCTCTTGGGCAAAGCATCGTCCCATAAACCACAGCAGGAACTAAGAGATTAATTATTGTGAAGACATTATTAAGAGATGGATACTGTTGATCAGAGGTTACGTGGCCTCTGCAAAAGGACAGTGAGCCACTGGGTTCAGAACTGTATTTTCCTAACTGCAAACTCTTCCCAGGTTAGGCCACCAGCAGTGAAGAATGAGTAAGGAGGGCTGGGACCCCACTGAGTCCTGTGCTTGTCATTCTCCTTCTCATAAAGAGCTACCAGAATGTGTGTGCTGAAGGGAGGGAGGTTAACTGCGGTCATACAAGCAATTTTAGCTCTGGCGCTTTCTATCTTCAGATTGCTTGACTTTGCAACCTTAACATTCCTTTCAATTCTGAAGAGCATAAGTCTGTGTATGTAAATAAATAAGTATACAGGCAAATTAAAGACTTTATTTTCTTACTTAGGAGAGATTCTGGAGTCCCTCAACACAGCTGGATGATAAGATAGAATCTCTCATGAAGGCTTCATTTAAAAGAAACAGAAAACAAGGAAGAGCCAGCAGTTTGTACCTAAGGTGTCAGCAGCCATATACGGCAGATATTTCAAAATTTCTGCTGCAAAGTCACATAGAACTAAGCACTGTGCTATATGCTACTGTGACACAGATTCACAAAGGTTAGCTCCTGTGTGCATATACAACATGACACGTTTTTAGGAGAAGCATGTCACAGGACAAGAGCCTGATCTGTTAAAGTAACATGGATTTTTACAATTCTCCAGACATAAGCAAGCAGAAAAAATCCCTGGTTTAGTCCCATCTTCAGCACATGAGCATTTGTTGAGTTTAACTCCAGCCAGCAACTAAATACCACAGAGCCACTGAGTCTGCCCCCCTTTTCTCACTCAGAGGAAAAAAGATGAAACCTGTGGGTTGGGATAAGAACAGTTTAATAATTTAAATAAAATAATAATGAAAACCCAATAATAATTATATAATTCTAATGAAAAGGGAGACAACAAAGACAGAAAAATTAAACCTGAGAAAGATGAGTGACGCACAACAGTTGTTTGCCCCCCGCTGACTGATGCCCAGCCCATTCCCCAGCACTGATTGACTCTTCCCAGCCAACTCCCCCATTTTAGATACTGAGAATGGCACTCTATGGCATGGAACATCCCTTATGGTATGGAATATCCCTTTGTCATATTCCTATTTGCAAAAGGTTCAGAACAGGGCAAGAGGGTTTTAAACCAGTTTTACTAGTTTTGGCTAGGATAGAGTTAAAAGGGCAGCTTGTATGGGGCTATAGTCTGGATTTGTGCCGAAAACAATACTGATAACGCACCCATGCTTTAGTTCTCGCTGGACAGTGTGTGCACAGAGCCAAGGCCTTTTCTGCCTCTCACCCCACCCCACCAGCAAGTGAGCTGGGCGTGCACAAGGAGTTGGAGGGGACACAGCTGGGACAGCTGACCCCAACTGACCAACAGTATGGATATTCCATACAACAGGACCTTGTGCTCAGCAGTAGAAACTGGGGAGGGAGTTTTACTCGGCCTGCCCTTGCCCTGTCTGGGCATCAGTTTGCTGATGATCAGCTGCTGGGGGTTTGCTGTATCACTTGTTTTTCTTGGTTTTATTTTGTTTCCTTCTTTTACTTATTAAACTGTTTTTATCTCAACACACAAAATTTCTCACTTTTTCCTTTTGAGTTCTCCCCTATCCCACTACAGGGCCAGAAGTGAGGGGCTGAGCTTCTCACTGAATTTAATTGAATTCAATTAAAAACACAGAAATACTCCACCAGTTTTTAATATACTCGTAAGCAATACAATTCGTCCCAATAAATATATCAAACAGAATCAGAGAATATGCTGAGCTGGAAGGGAACCACAAGGATCATTGAGTCCAACCCTTAGCCCTGCACAGGACCATCTTCAAGAGTCACACCATGTGAGAATATTGTCGAAATGCTTCTTGGACTCTGTCAGGCTTGGTGCTGTGACCACTTTCCTGGGGAGCCTGTTCCAGTGCCCAACAACCCTCTGGGTGAAGAACCTTTTCCTAATAGCCAACCTAAACCTCCCCTGACTCAGCTTCAGGCCATTCCTTCAGGTCCTGTCACTGGTCACCACAGAGAAGAGATCAGTGCCTGCCCCTGCCCTTCCCCTCACAAGGAAGTTGTAACTGCAGTGAGGTCTCCCCTCAGTCTCCTCTTCTCCAGGCTGAACAGAGCAAGTGACTTCAGCCACTCCTCACACGGCTTCCCCTCAAGGCGCTTCACCATCTTCTCTGCCCTCCTCTGGACACTCTCTAACAGCTTAATATCTTTCATCTTTCCTATATTGTGGCACCCAAAACTGCACACAATAATCAAGGTGAAGCCACCCCAGTGCAGAGCAGAGCAGGACAATCCCCTCCCTCACCCGGCTGGTGATGCTTTGCCTGATGCCCCCCAGGACAGAGTTGGCCCTCCTGGCTGCCAGGGCACTGCTGACTCACATTCAACTTGCCATCCACCGGGACCTCCAGCTCCCTTTCAATGGCACTGCTGTATGTTTTATTTAAGAGCGATGCTGTGCTACTTTAAGAAGGAGAGCTACCAGGAGCTAGTAGCTGGATGACATTTTAGTCAATGTATCTGAAATTTAGTAGGAGATTTCAGTGTTCTACAATTATTCAGGAAGGCAGAGAAGCAAAACAACTTCTCCCAATTTCCAACTTCCATTCATCCTTGCAAGTTGAAATAAACTAATTAAAATAAGCATAGAAAGAATAATAATTGAAACAAAGACAAAATCTTCTGGAACTTGTAGAAGTTGTTACTGACATAAAAAGCTGGTTTATCATGTCAATAATGTATGTTTCCAGCTGCTTTATCAGTTACTTGTCTCAAGTCAAGATCGAACTTTTCTTAAATTTCAGCAGTCACTATACATCATTTGAATATCATTTGCATTTGATTTAAATAATACAAAATGTGATGGCTTACTTTTAAAAACTAATTGCCATACAATTTGAGGTAATGATTACAAGAGTTTTTCTTACTATGCTTTTTAAAGTAGTGTTAAAAACATTTTTCGGGTAAACACTGAAAACTGGTTGCATTCTGCTATTGCTCAACAAATCTCTCTCTCTCTCATTACCTTTCAGTTAGAAGGTGAAATTATATCTGCTGAGAACACCATTCTGAGCTATCTCCTTGGTGAAAATCTGCAAATACTTCCCAACATGGCAGGCTGTGAAAGGACACATCTCTTCAAATAAAGCAGGGACCACCAACCACATGCCTAGCTAATACCACATGAAAACAAAGAGAAAGTAAGAACCAGGTGTCCTGGGAAGCAAGAAGTCTTCACCACTGTGCACCAGCACTACTGTAGAGAGAGCATCAGCAAGGCACAGATGTGGCAGGACCAGACAAACAACAAAGAGCCCCTGATTTCTAACATTTGGGAACACTGTAATGTAAGTTGGTAAACAACTGAAATCTACAGCAACAAGAGCAGACAGGCAGGGACTCTCACAGGTGCAGTAACACCAAGGGAAGCTTGTGAGCCTGCTGGACAAGGAAGGGGATGTTGCTGCCCAGCTTGGCACACCTAGCAGTGGGTCAGAGTCAGGAAGAGGCAGGCAGGATTTTCAGGGATTTTTTTTTTTTTTACTAAATTTTCTTTCAGAACAAACACTACTGTTGAGAGAATATAAGTCTATCTGCTAACTTTTAACACTAAAATGCTCTTTGTCCTGTGCTTAGGTCATGGCCTGATTCCTAAAACAGGTAAGCACAGGCTTATAAACACAGTGATAAAACCCTCCCCAAAACCAAAGAGATATTATCTCTACCTATAAAAGAGGTATTGAAAACTGAGGGAAAGATATCTTTTAATAAGTCTTTTTCATTTTAACAAGAATGTAATCACACATAAGATTTCAAGCGGCTAACACCTAGCAGAACTTCAGGAAAACAAATGGGCCACACACTTCCAATAAGGAGACACCACTAACAGGGGCACTAACACCCAGTGCTGTGCTTTTCTGTAGTGTGACTTTCTGCCATGAGGAACTCCTGTCATATCTGCACTTGGGCAGAGCAGAGCACATTACTGTTTTCTTCCTGGCAAGCTGTGGCAGCTCTTGCTTTGCACAGTTTCCTGAATGACTGCATTAATTTGATTGACTCCAGATCAATGGTGTCTCTAAACAAGATTAAATTACATGTTCCTTCTGTCTGTATGTTATAGGAGATTACTCTTAGCAGAATCTCAAAGGAAGCAATTAGCTGACCACTGATGTAATGAATTCTAATTATTTTGTTTGTACAAACAATAAAGCCAGATTGTTTGTTTAGCAAGGAAGTGTAATTACTCTAAGCACTAGAGAAAATAAATCAAACAGTGCTACCTAGACCTGTAAATAATGAGCCTTTGACTTCCTATTTATGCTAAGAATGCTTGTGGAATATTTTCAGGTAGCTGGGAGCCAATCTTTGAAAGTAACATTTATCATAGTTATTATTGAGCCTTTGCTTGATTATGTTCTTGAGTGTGCTAGGTACCCTGCAGAAATATCTATCTACATTGCCCTGTCACTGGCACCTGCTAAAAATTCACTGCAGCCAGTGCAATTTCCTGCAAATGTTTTCTGTTAATCAACAAGAAGTTGCTCACATCACAATCATTAGACTGTACTGCTCCTAAGGGCACCAGTGGCTAGGGGCATGTCCTTAGCAATGGATGAATTATCAGGAAAAAAGCACATTACTTTACATGAAGCAGGCTCTATTCTGCCCAACATTTGGCCGTGTAGGCTAAAAATTGAATAAAATCAGAAGGCAATGGAATGAGACTGGCTGCAGCTGGGTCTTCTCCTTCTCCAGACTGATATGCTGCTGCTGCAAAAGATTCACAGCTCAAACAGGAGAGACAAGCAGAGTCACTGGGGACCTTGTGTTGCAAAAAACAGAGATCAGTCCAAAAATACCTGAAATTCTGTCACTTCTACTGATTTTATGTGCCTCAAAAGCATGAGGGAGCTGACAAAATAGAGACAACCTGATCCTATTGAATGCAAACTCACTGGATGTTGCAAACACAGTGAGGCAGCCCCCAAAAGTGCACTATCTGCAGATAGTAACTCCGAGATCAGCTGTTCTCTTGGTAGTTGGTTTCCTTCACCATAGCATTGAAAGGGTATTCATGCACACAGAAATATTTTTCTTACACTTTCTTTCATTTCTAGCTTTTTAGGTGTTAAATCTGAATTTAAAGTGAACTGCAAAGCCATGAATTCTGCATTTGGCTTGCTTTTCCTCTTCTCTTAGCCCAGTGATGCATCCCAAAGGAATCAACATTATTTTCTGGCTCTCTTACGTGGTGCTCAACAATCTTATGGCAACACAGGATCACATCCTGATAAAACCCTTAGCCTGAATGAAAAAAAAAAAAAAAGACAACTCTGCTTACAGCACTTGGATTCTCATGGTAGTGACACTGTTTAAACACAGAATAAAAGCTCTGAAGTCAGCAAAATCTCCCTGAAGTGAGCAGGGTGTAAGTTACCAAAACATCTGTACAGACTGAAGGGAAACTGCAAATCACTTGTTGGTGCAATGGAAGCCATTTCCCTCATGCCTATGAGGTATTTCAGTTCTTTCCTGCCCTGTGCTGTTTCTCTTTGTTTGTGTTCAGTAGCTATTAAAAACTCATAGAATGTGTTTTTTGTGCTCTTGCTGTAGGACTAATTGACAAATGTTTGCTGCTTGCCATTATGTTATTCCAGTATCCTTGAAAATTAACTGAAGACTTTAGTCTAATTTGGAGAATTTAAGGGTGAATAAATATCACGTACCCCAAGGCAGGTGGTGCAGATGAATTAAAAAATGGCATCTGACTGTAGTGGAGACATGCTTATGCCTAAAGCTTTTGGTCTGTTTTTCACTATAAACAACTTGACCCAACTAAATAATATGAAACCAGAGAATTCCTTGGTCAGTCTTCTGTAATATCCCTTTAGGCCTCTTCTAGGGAAAAGCAGCACTACTCAATGTTTGGCTGCCTCTACACCAAGTATTAAAATGTCATATTGTTTTTCCAGCCTGAAAAATTCTGGTGACCTTACTGGATGAAACAATTAATGCTGAGCCAGACATGCAAGAGCAGAAACTCTTTGGGGGTTTTCAGGAAGGCTGAACTGAGGCCAAGACCATTCAGGAAATGTGTGAAAACTATCTTAAAACTGGTCAGTATTTTGCTGGGGAAAAATATTGGAGATGCTACTCCACATTTGTGTATCAGAGGAATATCTCACCAAAATGAGGAAAGTCTTGATTTCTGGCCATACTAGAAGTGCACTGTACTGCACTCTTTAAATATTGATCTCTTCTAAAGAGATATCACAACTGGAGAAATCGAGGGTTTGATTCAGCTTAAAATGACTATGTGACTGTGTTCTTGCAACACATTATTCATCCAATCTGCTGTGTGTTGGGCAAATAAAGCCTTACTCTATTCCTTCTGAAAACAAATGGAAAGCGAGATGACAGTAAAAAGTAGAACTTAATAGCGTCTATAAACAAAGCAAATTGTGACAGAGAGAAAAGACTCAGTTCCGCACTGCATTGATCAAAAGAAAAACTTGCTGACTTTATGAAAATGGGATCAGAAGTGCTGCTTGGTTTAATAACAAACTGGCAGCACTTTGTTTTCTCTAAGTTTCTCCTTATCATCTCCTGTATTACTTCTGTTACTTATGTTATCACTTCAAAAAGAAAATCCTTCACAGGAAGAATTCTGCTTCTTAGAATAAGGATTTAGTCTAATAACATTAGACAAATCTCTTTAATTTCTCTGGTTTTCTGCATTAGAAAGGAGGTGGGCTGAATGACCCAAAGCATTTTTTTTTCATAAAGGTCTAAAGAATTAGAAGTTCTACTTTCAAAATTAGTTTAGGCACTTAACCCTTAAATACTTCAGAGAGATATTTTGGTTCTTCCTTAATCTCTTTTGAAAAATGAATTCAATTCATTACCATACAGCTATATAAAAACTGAATTCCTTTCCTCTTCCAGGAGATGGATATTTAGCTTTTAGAGACACATTAAGCATAGATCAAGAGTAGAAACTCTAATATATTTCCTTTTAAAATATGGAGAAAATAACTTCTTTAAGAGTGGCTCTTAATAAGCAAATTAATCTCAAGAATCTTTAGAAAATTTTAAAATCATTTTCTGCAAAATGTCTGATCAAACATATTGTTAGCTTAATGATGGGAAACTGTCATACCTTTCTGAATCTGTCTGGTTCTTTCCAAGATCCAGGAATCTGTTTAAAAGGAAAAAAAAAAAAAGGAATAAAAAAATAAGCATGAACTTAAGACCCCAGTGGAGCCTGTAAATGAGTATTCACCTCACAGGGGATGTTTCTTTCAAATTCATGATCACCTGGATCCAGAGAACCAGCAGGAGATTTTTTTAATGAGCTTTTTAACACACCTTAGGCAGAAAGATGACATGTTTTTAGGTTCTTGACTATTTGACTCAGATGAGTTCTCTGAACAATTGCTTTGACTTTACTGACACCTATTGACTATACTTATGTTTACAGACAGTTTTGGTTAACAAAATGTAAGTAAATTACAATCAACGGCAAACAATTCTTAGAAATATACTTTCTATTATTAGAGGTTGTACTTACCTTCCATGCACTTTAAAGGATTTGTGTTCTAAATAAGTTTTGGATTTGAAGACAAGGTTTCCCAAGGCAGAAGATTTTCAAATGCCTCAAATTTTGGGTGTTTGAGTTCAGATACCTTCTAAGTCACTTGCATAAAGAAAGTACTAAATGCAAACCTGGAAATTCTAATCCTCTGATTATGGTAGCTTGAAGTTGAGCACAAAATGTGAGTAGTTAATCTAGAAAAACATTAATTAATAATTATATATGTTTATGCTAAGAACATGGGAATATCTTTAGCATGCCCTGGAATATCTTATATATGCATATGAATTCTGCTGTCTTTAACATGTCGTATGTATAACAACTCCATAACTTCTCTAATCATTTGATTCTTGCATTAAAATAACTCCTCTTTATTTCATTCCAAATCATTAGCCCATAAAGGCAGTTTCAAAAAGGACTAGGTCCTTCTGTGGACAGTTCCTTTGAGTCAGTTCAGTCATTCACTACTCTGATCACTGTCTCACAGCAGGAGATACAGACAAGGAACAGTCAATATATTCTTACTGCAGGAACTGCATGTATACTGTTGAATTAAGACTAGCAATGTGAAGCAACATGAAAGAGCAATGGCAGAGGTCTGTAAGTGAATTGTGTGCTGTCACCTACCGGTAAACTCATGGATGCTTTCAGTTTAGATTTGTAGAGCATCCATCGGTAACGCAGGTCCTCCAGATCTTCAGAATTTCCAATGACAGGATGAAGATAGAGAAGATCCTCAAATTGATGCTGGCCATCAGGCACATGAGACTGCAGCTCCTGCAGGCAAAGACAAGGCCAGCAGCAATTCAGAATTCAAGAAGGCCTCAATTTTTCAAGTAGCATTCCAAAAATCAGTGGTACCAAATCAAAATATGGATACTCTGGAATAGCACATTTATTTTTGTTACTGCTTTTTTTGTCTGAAATCATATCAAAGGCTCATCTGCAAGACTTCTGTAGCCTTGGATATTTCTATTTGTTATATTTCTTACAGCTCCCATTGTTATTGCATGTGGCCATACTCAAGAGAAAGAGTGAGGCCAAATACCAGACACTGATTTTAATCAGCTTCTTTTAATGAGCGTCTTTACCATACCACAGTGGAAATGTCCTGCCCAACACCTGAATGCCAGGTGTTCCCTTCCTTTTTACCACTCTGGCTCTGGCAGATATTTCTTAGTAGAAGGGATGAAATTCGTTTTAAATTTCTGAGCTTCATCTACTCCAGAGTCTCCTAAAGCAGAAAGTATAGTGTTTGAATTTTTTGTCTGTTTGTGGATTTTTTTAATGGTTTTTTTTGGGGGGGAATGGGTTGTTGCTTAGTTGGTGGGATGTGTTTGATTGTTGTTGTTTGGGTTTTTCTTTTTTTTGGAGGGGGGGGAAGGGAGTTGTTTGTTTGGGTTTTTTTGTTTTTTTTTTTAAATCTGAAAGAATTTGCACCTATTGCAATCTTTGTCTCCATCTTCACCCCCTGAAAACTAACCTCAAGTTTCTTCTGGTGTGCCTTAATTTCCTCTGTGGAAGATGGAGTCTCAGCAAGAATTTTGGTCAGTTCAGAGTTTTCTCCTTGTAGCCACTCTTCAAAGTTGTGTAGGAGCTTCAAGTGGCTGCTTGTATTTTGCCTTTCTCCCATCTTCTCCTAGGTTACAGAAAAACAGCAACAAAAAAGCCTTTACTGTTATGTCAAATGTTTCCTCTGGAGGCATGATTGCAGGACCTTAACCTCCAACTTTGTAACCCATAATATCAGATGAAGGCAATAGATTGTTCTTGTGAAGCTGACATGAAGGCAGATAGAGTCGCCATCTCACCTGCTTGTAGTTCCGATCTACACCTAAAAGACGGAAGGCAGGTCTAGACATCCAGCCGCTGTCCACAAGTGCTCTTTTCTTCTTCTTATCAGCCACTGGTCTATCTAACTGCCACTTTTTGAGAAGACTTGAAAACACAAAACCAGAAACATCAGTGCAGTGGAACATCTAATGATAAGACATGCATATTTTTACTGGGGATATGGGGGACAGCTCTAGTGAAACAGCACTGCTGTTATTATTATACTGTTATTACCATTACTAGCACTATTACTATCACAGTTATTCCCAACATCATTTTAGCAAAATAGGTGCAGGACAGGAGCATCTCAAAGCAGCACCAGTACTCTAGTTCTAACATTTCCAAGTGTTTTGTTTTCTTCAGGGGAATAAAAATGCTACCTTGACAATATGCCTTCCTTTCTGGTAACAGGAGGCAGCACAATCAAGCCTTCTTCAATTTAGCAATTTCATTTTTATGCCTATTTTGACACTATATACAATCATACATGCAGCACAGTATTAAATTTTAATACAGACTAGCAAATATAAGCAGAAGTTTGACACTGTGCAGTGGAGGCAAAATAAATTAAGCCTTCATTTTCCAGCTAAGAGAGGATTCTAGCTATGCTTATACTCTTGCAGGTTTGTAAAAGACACAAATTCCACTGCAAGTACAACTTCCTTGGAGGTATCTGCAGATCAGAAAGCAAGGACAGAAGAACAGGAAGGTGAGACAGAACAGCAGAAGTCACCCAGACTATGCCCAATTTCCTCCGACATGGACTGGCAATACAAGGGTGAGCCAGGTCCTAAGAAGACACTGCCTACTCCAAGCATGAGGTAAAGGCAGACTTATAGGCTCTGGTTCATGGATTCTCTAAAATGATTTTCTTGAAAGTAATGATTTTCAGTTTACAAACAAATCTCATCTTACTTGTAGCATTTTAACATGAATATTCACTTTCACAGCACAAAGCATAAAGCATCAAGTGTGTCTGGTCATATTCCAGTAAAGAGCATCCTGTTGAAGGGACATGAGGAGGATCTACATGAACACTTACCCAGTTGCCATCTCCTTCAGTGATTTCCATGACTCCTTCAGCTGATCCAGCTCTGCCTGGACATGGGCAATCTCCTCTGGAGAAGAATTCTCCATGACCAGCTGGCCATGAGCTTCCACAAGGTGCAGCTGGATATCCTTATCTGGAAACTCAGCTAGCCATCTCTGAAATGCACAGCCTTACAATTACTTCTAGGTATCCTGGGTAAAGCAGAGGCTATGTCAGACTGAAGGCCATGTTCAGTCCAGGACTATGCTGGTTCTGTTGACACTAGCTAGAACATACCTAGCAGGAAAAAAAATATGCTGTGGATTCTTGCAAAGAACCAACACAGGTCAAAGAGATGATAGCAAAACTTAAATGATATAAGTTGTCAATGCACCTCCTTTTGTAGCCTTCTCAGGAGACATTTCGGTTTCCCACAGGAAGGTAAAAGCTGCCAGATGAAGTAACCTACCAGAGTGACTCTAGCATGCAAAGTACTGCTACCCAGGGAAAAACTAGCAGCTTTGGATCAGCTCAGTTCAACGAAGTATAAGGCTAGCTAAAATGGCAGTAATGTTCAATGTATCGATGAGTACATACAGGCAAAGGCAGGTGTTGTCCAGAGAGATCACCCTGACAGGTAGAGCTGTTTTTAAAACCTTCTATCCTCTGATAATACTTTACCCATCTC
This sequence comes from Sclerurus mexicanus, assembly GCA_013396755.1. Classification (NCBI taxonomy): domain Eukaryota; kingdom Metazoa; phylum Chordata; class Aves; order Passeriformes; family Furnariidae; genus Sclerurus; species Sclerurus mexicanus. Next base: position 205,546 of record VWZF01001679.1, on the reverse strand, counting down.
AACAATTCTTAGCCATTTTCCACTGCTTTTGTTTTTTATCTAGCTCCACACCTCACAACACAAGGCAAAGAAGGGAGGCAGCAGCAACCAACAGTTATTGCAGGAGGAACAAACCATCATTACTCTCCCAAGCCAGAAAATCCTCACTAGAAACCCCCACTCTTAATATCTGAATGCTGCAAGGGGAATAATTAACATCTTAAACTAAGACGCTTCTCTCACCTCAAGGTCTTCTACTCTGCCCTCGATGTTTTGCTCTCCATCAGCATCCTGGTAGGAACCAATCTTCTCCGTGGTTACTGCAATCCACTGCTGGAGGTCAGACAGTTTGTCATTATATGCCCAGTGCTTCTGAACCTGGTCTTCACTCTGCTGTATCATCAGCTACAAATGATACAAATATGTCAGCAACTAAAGACAGACAAAAAGAACTGTTTTTACTGGATCTAACACTATGATGGGCACAGAATCCCATGGGCAAAACGGAAAAAAAACAGCTGTTAATGATAGACAAAATAGTGTCGTTTGGCATCAGTGGTGTGGAAAACACCTTCCAAGCTCCTGCAGATCTGAATTCAACCACACGAGGGGGCATAAAGAACTACAATAGCTCCCTTCCTTCTCAACTGAAACGGAATAAAGAATATATATATATGTTTGGGGGTTTTGTACCCCAGTCAATTATCAAATACATCTTACACTCCCTGAATCAGAAATGACTGTACAGACCTTTTTGGAAAAAGTCCAGTTCAGTGATAAATGGGATTATTAACATTGAAACTAGAACTCCACAGTGCATATTTGGGTAGCACTTTAACATACATAATTTTATAGTGAACTGCATAACTAAGGAAACTTTATAAGCTCTTCTGAGGCTGCTTTAGAAGGTTGCTTTATACCTATGTTTACAAGCTACAAATTGCCTCAGAGCATAACAAGTATTTATGCAATTTCAGAATTTTTCTCTCATTAACTTTTAGGTCCCAAAGCTATAAAAAAATCTAACACTTTGTCTGTGAAGCACAAGCACCATCATGACAATATAACTATGAGGTCTTTCAGTCAGAAATCTCAGGCCTGCTCCAGAAATAATTTGTATAGATATAAAATCTATGTGGATGGTATCCTATCCCAAATGAAAATTGCATTACAGATAATCAAGAATCCTGGAAGAGTTATCAAAGTAATAAGAATTCAGTGCCTTCTTCCCCTGAAATGAAAATACCTGTCACTCAAAGCATGTAATGTCATATGCTGAAAGATTTTTACAATATTTTTAAATAGTGGCAACTGACAACTCCTGAGGCAACTAAAACCTCTTCATTATGTTACCTCCAGTGATCTCTTCAGAGCCTGAGAATCAGATGAAAGTTGGTTCATTTCATGCCTATGTGTGGTATTTGACTGAACAAGCTTCTCTACCTCCTCCATATGAATTCCAAGTTCTGCCAAGTCATCTTGGATCATCTGCAGAGGAAAAGACATATTGCATATACATAGTGTGCTAGATACGGCATGGACCTCCACAAAACATACACTAAAGGTAGCTTCATTTGACAGTGTGAGGATAAAAAATCCCAGCAGCAATCACTGTCTTTAAGAGAATAATTGTTTTGATGTCTAGGAGTAAATGCTTCTGGAAAAAATGGTTGGAAGTCCTTACGCTTTACCAGCAGATAACAAAGAAGTTGCTGAGAAGCAGCCAAAGGATACATGGTATAACCAGCCAAGTACTACAAAGAGTGATGTTGATAACACCCCTGTGGTCACCACGGATGAAGTCGCACAGCTGAATCACCACAGCTCACTCTGGCAGTGTCACATCCCCTCTCTCTTCCCCTCCTGTTCTTCTCTCCCCTCTGCCAGGCATGTAATCCCACTGCATGACTTGAATAGGCTCTGCTGCATCTTGGACCCTTTGGTGAACCAGTTCAAAACACCAATCAAATGGAAAAATGTGATATTTTTTTTTCTGTTATTTTTTTTCTTATCTTGGCCAGATAAATCAGCCTGGAATAAATTCAGCACGTGTCAAAGCTGTGACAAGGTAAAGAATGGAAAGGGGGAGATGTAAAAGGAGGCAGAACAATGGGAACTCTTTTGGAGAAGTTAGATTGGTTCAGGTTATCTTGTGCAGTTTCACTCCCAGTGGGAACTATCAGGATACATTTTCTTAAGCAATAAAAGTAGCCCAAGAAGGTGTGCCATTAACAGCTTCCAGCTGCTTGTTCCTTCCCTCAAGTTCAGTGCCAATGCTTCATCTACCTTGCTTTAATTCAATTTACTCCATGATATAAACTGGACCGAATGAAATGATATAACACACAATCAACTGAAGGGACAGGTACTGAAATCCTAATGCTAATAAAATATGACAATATAAACAAACAAGACCCCAATTAGCTGAGGATAATACAGACAAACAATACTATGATGTACCTGGAGTCTCTGGAGTTGTGTCTTTTTACCCAAGAGGTCAGGCCGTGGTTCCTTCTCTAGATCTAATTTGGCTTTGATGGCAGCTAATTTCTTCTGCAAGGGTGCAAAACCAGCATCAAAGTTCTTATGTTGCAATATCAAATTCTGGATAGAGAAAGAAGAAAACAGATCCAGCATTTAACACATACCCCTTGGCAATATCTTTTGTCCATGTCCACCTCATGTTCAGAACAAATGCTGAGCTACACTACACAACAGACCACAGATTTCTTTGAGTATTTGATCAATCTAGAAAAAGGGATTGGGCTAGTTAGTATTAAGCTTATATCTATAAAACTGGTTTAGTAAAGAATTGACCATTGTCTTGTCAGAGGCAAGGACAGTATAGGGGTTTTGTACTTCACCTGGAGTTTGCTCTTGCTTTGCAGCAGACTTTTGTGTAGAATTTCTCTCTCCTTTGAAGCTTCAGCTACTTCTTGAAGGAAAGACTCTACTTTTTCCTCACCAAGGACATTGTTTAGCAAATCTTTCTTCAGCTGTAATGTCATGAACTTCTCTTTGAACTGTGAGCTTTCAGCTAGAGCAGCCTAAAGGAGAAAAATCCTTCCAGTGAAATCATACAAAAAAATAAAACCTATATAATCATATTCTCACACAAGTCACACAACCAAAGCAGTATGACAGTCAGGTAAAAACAGCATGCTGGGCCAACAAGGGGTAACAGAAGGTACCTGGACAGTGCCCAGTTAAAGGAAAAGTCTTCCTGATAATGTTAGAGGCACCAGGGCTGCATCCATTTTGTGAACAGAAATAGAGGAAAGCTGTACTATGGAAAGAGTTGTCTGTGCAGAGGAGAGGCCTAAACAACCAACAGAAAGGACAGCTTGAATGCTCATCCTGAGGATAAATTCCATCCCTGTTCACAGACACATTTATTCTGGACATCACAGGGATGACAAGTAAAAAACACACCTTACTGGGCAGAAATTGTGCATTATAGTCCTACGACTATATCACAACACAATTCTTAAGAGTCTACAGACTCCCTATCCAGGGAGATCTGGGCCAATGCTGAACGTTATTATCATCATTGTTAAAGATATTTAACATTTTAATTGTGTTAAATACTCAGCTGACAACTCCAGATAAACAGAGGGCAGAAGGTAAGACAGTGTGCTACAGCCAAAGCTAAGGAAAGACCTCCATCTGTATTGTGCGTTTTCCTGCCATACCGGAAAGACCCTTCCAGCTGCTGCTCACTGACAGCTCTGTGCAGGCTTGGTCAAACAAACCAGGTATCCATTTCTGAACTTAGTAACAGGTTTGCTACCTCAATGTGAGCCAGGGCTGGCTCTGGAGTCTCCAGGAGCATCTGGACCGATGGCTTCCACTGTTCAAAATTTTGCAGGGGATTTTGGAAGAGTCTTCTCAGTTGGGTTTCTGTATCAGTGCTCATTTTAGAAGTCTTGCCTCTAACACTGCAAGGATGAAGCGACAACCAAGAGAAGGATTATGAAGAAATCCAGGTCCAAACATCCTATTCACCGAGGCATGAATTAACACAACACTCGGGTGTAAACCGTAACCAACACAAAAGCCTCAGTCTTTTTTAGTGTCTGAGGCTGGTGTTGCACACCAACAGCTGCTCTGTCAGTCAAAGACATCTGACAAAACTTTATTTAGATGCCGTAAGACACATTTGTCTCTTGTGCAACTGTGTATAAGGAATTAGTTTTCCTTTCTAGTAGCCAGCAGTCTAGCCTTGTGTATGATCTATCTTGGCTGCTATCACCGGGGTGATGTAACAAATCAGGCTATCAGAGCAGTTTCACTGACTGATGGGAGGAACAAGCCAAGAGTATCTCGAATGTAACTGCAGTTGCCTGTATTGTTTTACATATTATCAGGACTTTGTTCCTTTTAAAAATTACATTAAGAAGTCTTTGCTCACTCTATGTTACCCACAGAAATGTGTAAAATACATTTCTATTTCTGATATAATTTTTTTTAAATTTTGCAGAACCACTTGAATTTATATAACACTTATATGTGATTCTGATAAAAGCTTTGTATTTATGTATATGTACCCACATACATGCACAGCTATATTATGTGTGTATATATATTGAAAAAAAAATTAAAATCAGCACACATTCAATAAATATCCAGGCTTCTCTTATAAAGGCTTAGCCAAAACACAGCTGAGTAACAAGGCCCAGCAGTGACACACCCTGAGCAGCTGCCTCCTATTTTTCCTCAGCTTTCCTAATATCCCAGTTTGCAGAATCCTGTCTGATATGGCAAAATGGAGCCCAAACTCTATATTCATATGGGAACAGTATCCTGCAAATTCACAAGACAGGGAGGTGAGAGCAGTGCCAATCAGGATCAATACTACTTTTCTATAAAAACAGAAACAACAACCTTACCGGTGTCACTGGGATATGGTGGAGCTAAAGAAGGGCAAGCTTGCAGAGGCAAAAAGCTCCACAAATAGAAAGTTCCGACTTTACACGTCCTCTGCCATTTGCTCTGCTGCCCCTGCCAGGCTCAGTGTGAAGCTGCCAGACTTCCCAAAGAAGCTTTGGAGAGAAGCTGGCAAAAGAGCAGCTGCCATTTTCTACTCAGAGACAAGTCCCCTGCCTTCTCTGCTCCTCTTTGGACACTGTTTACTTTCTATTTTTCAGACTGAAATTCTTCCCCATAATGACCTATAACCCTTTCAGCAGGACGGCATACTGTGCAATGGACAGAGGGAAATAAGCTTGAATACAGGAAAAGAACTGACCTTTTTTTCCCCCTTAAAAAAAGATCCTTTCTTCTAGTTTGCAAATTTGCTGCAGCTTCTTTACTTCCTGATTCCAGGCAGCCTGGAAACGGAAACTCTGAAGTCTGGGGAGAGGCTAAACTTTCAGAGTTTCCAACCCAAGGCCAGTTGAAAACAGGAATGTGCACGTAAGCTGCCAGGAGAAGGGGAATAAACTCTGCCAAATAATTGCTAAGACTGATGAGTCACCACAACAAACTCAAGGGAGGGCCATAATTCTTCTGAACCGTTTACTACCACAGTTCCTGTCCTGATTTTCTAGTTGCTGTCATGAAAGGCAAGCAAAATACATAAATTATTATTATAAAATGCTAATAAGATCAAATTAGCTGCCAACAATCTAATTTTCTTCAAACCATACACAGCATTAATGATGCAAGATCACTGCTTGAAAATGACCAGCAGCCCACAGCTCCTAGCAAACAGCTAAAATTACAGCTTTACTGAAACATGGAGGCGGATGTAATTAGAAAAAGCTTTTAATTTCTGCCCATCACGTACAACTGGATGGCATATCACTTTTTTCTTAGGCCCCTTCAATGTCTGAGAGACGATTCCCCCCACCCAGCCACCATAATCAGACTTCCCAGTACCTTTGATATTGCTGTATTGCAGAGACAACATTCTCAGCGTGTGGCTGCAAATCTTGGGAAAACCGTAGCAGTTCCTTAAGCTGAGCCTTCAGCCTCTCAACCTGCGACTCTTCTGCAGCCAGAGCTGCTCTCGTTGCCTTAGTCATAAAAATAATGTACAGATTACACCTTATGTAGTGTCTGGCATATGAAATGAAGAAGTAAGACTGTCTCTCAGAGTACGCATAAGTCCCCTTTTGGTGGCTTTTTTCCTCGTTGTAAGGAATATGGACTTTACTAAGACAGAACACATTGTCAGGAACAGTTTTGCTCCAGCAGGCTGTCTCCTCTCTTCACACAGCCCAGCCTCTGCGTCTGATCTGAAGGGTTCACTGTTTGAGCAGAGGGAATCACAAAAGGCCCAGTTTCAGATTGCTGATTGTAGTACATAACATGAGATGCATTTCTGAAGCAGATTTAATAGCATCTGTTTGCACAAACAGATCTTTCTCAAAGATTCACATATACAGAATGTTAATTCTAGGGTGACTCAGAAACAAAACAACTAAAACTCATGCAAATGTAGCTGGATTGAAGCAGTGGATCCTTTTTGCATATACTTTTCCCAGCTAGTCCTGCTGAGTTCTAGACATACAAACAGCAATGAAAGGCATTTTGAGAACAGATAATAAATGCAAAACCAGCCCTTGAGAGGAAATGAGTGGTAAAGATTCTTATCTACTTCCTATGTGATGAATTTTTTGCACTCATTTTTGCAACAGATTGATTTTGGTGTAAATACTGGATTGTTATGATCTTGGGACTTCTTAGTAAGAATAACGTGTCTGCCAGTAAAGGAATACAGATAACCATCTTACACAGATGAAGGATAAAATGTAGAAATTATCTTACCAAATACTTCAGAAATACGTGTATTTGGGTCTGTATATATTTGTATATACACTGAGGCATTCATTTCCTTCTTTTTAAGTGGAGCAAATTGTGTTATTTGCTCTGTATTATGCTCTTTTTGCATATGGTTCCTTTGAACTCTAGGCACAAAATGCAACACATGTTCCAACCCTTCTCCCTCTGTGCAGCATGAGATGAAGGTTGGGGCAGTTGATTCCATTGTTGCTAGTCACATTTTCCTCAGTCTGTTCCATACACACTCATACTCTTTCCTTATCATCTTTAACCCATGGGACAGGCACCTGTTGAATTTGACTATGAATGTTCAGTCTATGGCTGCATTTGATCCTCCATACGAAGGGTAACAACTTACATTGCATTTTCTCCACAGAGTTACAAGCTCATCTTCAGTATTTCCCCCTTCCCCAGAGTCCAGGTCATTTTCCAGTCTCTGTAGATCTCTTCTCAGTTCCTGGATATCTGCTTCTAACTGTCTGGCTTGGGACTCATAAGCACTTTCTGACTCTTGGATCTTGAGCAATCTCTCCTCCTCCTCATTATTCAGAAGTTTCAACTTCTCCAAGGCTTTTCTTAGCTCTTCAAGTTCATCCTTCAATCTTGCAGCTCCAAGTGGAGAGGTATTCTCAATCACCTCTACACACTGATTTTCAAGGTGCTTCCATTTCTTTACACCATTCCTAATGTTTTTGGCAATTTCCTGCAAAAATAATTTCAATAAAGATTATCTGCAGGAATAGGACATTGGGTAAAAAGCTCAAAGCAATAGGAATAAAGACCACCTCTCCTGATTGTATGTATTTTGCTCTTCACTTCTTATTTCAAAATATGTCTTTTTTTCAAGTGACCAGAAGCCAGGATTGGTCATTTGATTGACTTCTGAGTAATACTAACTGCCATGATTCTGAAAATATTTGCTTGATTTTCATAAATGCTTGCTATCTAAGGTCCCTGACAAAGAAAACAGGAGCCGCAGGCTCTAGAGAAATATTAATAGTTAGGTCTCAGATTTTTAAACTAAACAGTTGAAGCAGTGGCACCAAAATGACAGATATTGTTCTGAAAGCTGATATTTTCATCACCAGCTTTAAACTCTCAAAACCTGTGAATTTTTAGGGTCTATTTGGATCATGTTTACCAAATACCATTTATTTAAACAAGCTTAAAGGGTAATATTCTCAAAGAATCACACATAACCATAGGAGATCAGGCTTTAAGAAAAACTAAACAGACCAGTTTATGACTCATGCTGTAGTTCAGAGAACTGTATGTACTAAGAGTTTTAGGACCTGATAGAACTCTTCTGCCCTAGCCCATGGTAAAATCACCATCTTATTTTGTTTGTGTAATTCTTTTCTCAAGTACATCCTTGTGTGGTATGAGCAACACATACAAGCATGAAAAACACATAATCCTAACTCCTTGTTAGAGTTATATTGTTCAAGGACCTTCAGTGCCTTTAACTTGTCCTCTGCTGAAGACTTGGTTGTTTCTCCAATGCAGCAGTTCAATCTTTCTGTCACACCATTCAGCCACGATTGAAACTTGTTGACATTGGTGCTGTACTGCTCATGTTCCTTGGTTATCGTTTCAAGCAGTTTCACTCTGTTCTGTAACAAGAGACATCGGAAGCGGTGAGGACAGTGCTTATCCGGCTCTTTTTCCTTTACATTGCAACCCAGAATTTATAAACAAGAGTCCCTTTCCCTGAGCCCTGATAACATTTGGCCTCCACAAGAATTAAGTTCACCTGGAGAAACAGAACACAAAAGTACATAAAGGTTTGTCCCTATTTGTGTTGTGCTGCAGGCTTTCAATATCTAGTCTCTGAGAACACTGCAGTGTCCTGTCAGGTGGATTTCTGGCCTCTCCTTTCCAAAACTTCTTATTCTCTGATTAGAAAAAGAGACAGAAGTTTGTTTCTGTGTTTTAATTTGGAAGACATGGAGTTATGTTTCCCTTGCTGGGTATAGATAGTGATGAGCACAGAACAGATTGACTTTTCTTATCTCTCAAAATGAAAATAAGAGAGACTGCACTAGGTGCATGCAAATTGTTTTAAAGTGCTCATTATTTAAACAAGCTGCACAAAAAATGTCCATCACCTTTAATCGTATAGTCCAGACACACTCACCCTTACTCACTTAGCAGGTCACAAACTATTCTGTGGTGGTATCACAAGCTCTGGAAGCAAATTCAAGCCTATGGAAAGCAGGCTTCATTTTCCAAGTTACTGCATGTGCACCCTAAAACCAACAATCCCTGAACTTACAGGGGCCTGCATGTCATGAGTTGCTCTCTGCTGGTCCAGTCTGGCACTCCTCACAACAAGGCAGAGCCACGTTTGCTCAGACTAGCCTTGTTTGCTAGCTGAAGTTTAGGCCTTTTTGATTTTGACACAAATCACATGGAATCCTGCTCCGTTGTTTCACTAGTATAATATCCAACCTAAGCATTATTTTCGGGAAAGTCAGACTGATTTTTCCTTGCCATTCACCAATTGGCATGGAGAGCAACTGAGTTACAGTATGGGTACATTAGAAAAAAAAAGTCATTCCTTTTGCCATCCATTTAGTGCCTACAGCACCCTTGAAAGGCTGTGCTGTCCCAGACAACAGGACAAGTTTCATTCTGTGCAATATAGGACACACCACCTGCCTCTGAGCAGAGCTTCCTCACAGCTGCCCTTCACAAAGAGGAGTAGAGTGACAGCTGCAATGGTGGGCAGAGCTGCGATGTCCCCTCTGCATTTCCCTTGTCTCTGTGAGGCTCTGGACATGTCCCCTCACCTATCAACCTGCCTGAGGTGGCAGTGAGTCGCTGCTGACTTGTACGAATCACGACTGACTCCCTTAAACTTAATTGTCTCACTGTGGGACAAAAGAGGGATAGTTAAGGGACAACTGCTTCCCATGGAGGATGAAATGCTGCCCATGTATTAGAGTGTGACCTTTAATAGCACCACCCGTATATGGGTTTGGATGAGACCAAAAGGCAGAATTATGACTGCATACTTCTGTGGCCAGGATGGATCCAGCAGAACACCTCACTTGCTAAATCCCCTTGGCCTTGATTCTCAGATCTGCAGACATTAAACAATACACCTGTGGACATCCAGTTGGGAACTCGAAGAAGGCAAACTCAGAGCAGTGTAAATGGCCCCCACACCGAAATGAACCAAGTCAGGCCAAGCTTATTGATTCCAGGGAATTAGGCTAATTTGTTGCACTAACAGAAGCTCCAAAGGATGTAAATCAGAAGTGGAGATATTACCAAGCTCAAAAATCTTATGCTAATATATATAGAGGGTTTAAAAGGAACTCAAAACAACCCACCCTTGGGCAAGGCTGTTCAGCCAAAACAAAGGAGTGTGCAATTTGGGTGCACTGCTGGTCCATGAGGTAAAGCAATAGATGCCAGAGATCTGGACAGACTGTGCAAGTTGTCAGACAAAAGGCTTACAAGGAGGTGGCTGAGCCACCCTCCCTAAGCCCCCACAAGAGGTTAGGCAGGAAAACTTTCCAGTGATGGAAAATACAGTACCAGTTGCTTCTATTAGATTAGCTGTTCAGGGGACAGGACAGTGTGAAACTCAACATTACATGTACTTGGGTTAATGTGAGAAGACATTAAGATGGGCATGGCTCCAGAAAGAGTGAGAGCACCGATGGGAAAAGGATGGGTTTGCCAAGGATTGCAGAGAAAGAAATGTGTCAGGGCAGGATATGCCCAGCCCTGGGTACTCAAGGCAGGTGGAGAGAGGCATAGGAAATCCTGTCCCCCAAGATCCCTTTACAGTCAGCAAAAGCAAATGAATCTCCTCCAGAAGACAATCTAGATCACATAAAGGAAGTTCCTGCTTTAAACCTGCTGTGGCATTTCAAGTAGACTACAGAAAGCCCCTGTAGCCCTTCCTGGTGCTTTTAGTCTTTTTTTCTAGGGCACCTGAGCAAATCCATTATAAGTATCTAGGTTTCAGTCAACAGAGACAATATGCACTGAAGTTAATTTGATGTGCTCAGAAATATTTTATGTATTTGTCTAAATATCTGTATATCATAACTTGTCTTACCATCTTCAGACATTATTTATGCTAAAGCCCAAGACCATCTACTTCTGCATATTGTTAATTTACTGGGCACAGGAAAGCACAGAGGAAATGGTTGTCACATGTAAAAATATTCCTGTTGACGCAATTAAAAGAAAATTATGTGCTTTTAAAATTTGTGAATGTTAAGGACACATGTTAGCACTAAGAAAAAAAAAGCCACCCTTTTCTCATACCAGAGAAGCAATATCACAGGCAAACCACTTAAGAAACACTGTCCAAGAGCCTGCCTTCTGATAGAGCTGGACAACTGCACAGGATCTAAAGCTGCTGTTCAAACACAAGTGTAATCCACAAACACCAGCCAGTCTCCTCTGGGAGGCAGCTCAGGCATTCAGCTGGCATGTGCAAGTCACATTTAGCTTCCCATCATGTGGGGGGCCAGAGCAATCCCCTTACAACTCTGCGTTGCTTTCATTCATTCCTCCTGCCTGTTGAAGAGGTGTAAGGGTTTCTCTAACTAGTGTTATACTTTCCAACACGATTCCCAAGGCGCCTGTAACCTTGGCATTAGATAATGAACTCTGCATTTACTTCAGCTGCAAAATCCAAGGCTTCCCAACTCCCTTCTTTGTTCCTTACCTCCTGAAAGAGGGATTTCTTAGCTGGATTCTGTCACTTCATCTATGTGGAATTTATAACCAATGCCAAAGAAAAGCTTTTTCTACTCTCTCAGTTGGCTGAAAACATAAAGACATTTTTTGTCTAACTACTACAAGCCACTTCCTGATCTCATTTACACCAGCACATATCCAAGTCGGTTAGAGAAATCACGCTATGTAAAACCAGTCTCAAAGAGGTCACATTCTGGCTTTGAGTATTCAAATTACTTGATTGAAAGAACGGCCTTATTAAAATAACTAATGACTGTCTCTTGCTTCAAAACCAAAGACAAACCTTAGTTAGGAGGGAGTGAATGAGAATTTTAAACGGCAGTCTAGATAGACAACACCTGAATTCCCATGAACCATTTTGTTTGTAAAACCAGTTGCCTTGTTATCAAGATCAACCTTTAAAAATAAATAATTAAGGCTGGGCTCATGTCTGTTAGTGGCTTCTCTGGGGCAGCTGCAGTTACAGAACTTCAAAATATACTCTGGATTTTGCAGAGACATTAGCAATAGTTGTATCTTTATGGCTAAAAAATACCTGAATTTCATGCTCAGAACAGGTACCAGCTTAGGATTTTTTGGGGATTCGGGATATTTTTCAATAAAACTATTTGTAGACCATGCAGGGCAAAGGCATGACCATCCCAGTATTGTCCTTCCAGTGTGATCTGAAGTTAACTTTGTATGACAGCACCCAGGGAGGGAGTGTATATATCACTGTCAGGCTCCCGTTCTGCACTGCGGTGTAGGTGTGGGAATAAATAGAAGGCAGAATTATAATGGAGGCAGATAGCAGAACCAATGTAATGAAAATTATTTGTATTTGCACGAGGTAACTCCAGCCTGTGAAACTCCTGGAAGCCTCTGTGAGACAAAGAACAGGTTTTAATTTCTATGTTTGGGACAGATGTGCCTATACATATATTAAAAGCATCCCTTTGAGTGCTTCTATTGATTTGTTAGTGAGAAACTGAATTCTTCTGCACACCCAAAGATGTCTGTCCCTCAGCCATAGTGCAAGGTCTAGCTCTGTCTTTACCTGAGTTTTAGAAGTGAAAAATATGATCGTTTTCTGAAATTTTTACTCAGGAATAGAGTCAAAGGAAATCACTGCTACTGAAAGATGAAATAGGATGTCTTAAACCAGCCTATCTAACAACTGTTCAAACTTAAAGATTAGCATCAGGCAAGATCTCCTATCTGTGTGCATGAAAATCTTTCAGATATTGGAACTGGCTAGCTGAGCAAAGTGTTGGGCCAAAGCTGCCCCCCACCTCCGTGCTTCCCAGTTCTGCAGGCAGGGACTGCAGCTCTGGATCTGGGTTAACATTATTTCCCTCAACAAGGGTGCACTCATGTAATACTCCCTGGCTCCAGGGATGGGTACTTTGCATCTAGTTATACAAAAATCATTAATGTGCTGAGAGATGAGGAACAATTGAAACTTTATACAGAGATGGCCTAAAGCAATAATCACTAGGACACAGCAAGCAGCTTTGAATTTCTTTCCAACAACATACTACAAAGCAACATGTAAGGGCATTCCAATTAACAGCTCATCTTGGAACTTCACTGTTGCAAACAGTCCACTGACTGAAAGAACAGGGGTCCTCAGCTTTGTTTCCTTTTGCAGTCCTACCAAACATCATCACTCAAGGAGCAAATAGCAAACAATACTGTATGGTGAAATGTATCAATACTAGTGTAATTTGAACACTTCCCACTCTTTATAGGTATACCTGAGCTTCTTGTCTGATTCCTTCATATTCCACTCTCATTTTCTTCTGAGCATCCTCATCAACACTGGGGTCACCTATCCTGCTGAACAAGGAAGCGGCTTCCTCCAGCAGCCTTTCCAGCAGGACTGACTGATTTAAGACATCATTCAGCAGAATCTGAGCATGGTTCAGCTGCCATTGCTTCTCCTTCAAGCCAAGCTGCAACTCAATGTCAGGCTCCAAGGTCACCCTCATGTTGTGAATCCATGTGTAAAATTCATCTTGGGCTTTCAGGTACTCGCTCCAGTGCAGCCAGACCCACTCAATACGGCTGTTGGGGAGAGCGGGAGAGATGAGTTAGATGAAATGAAGATGGGAGCAGTGGAGTCCAACTAGCTCAGGCGACCTTCAAAGCAACAGGCAAGGTTCTCAGCAATTTTAAGCTGCTTTGACTTTATAGGGTCCAGATTCACTTCCCAGGCCTTCCCTGCTTTGGGGAGGAAATCTGTACAAGGTCCCTGTGCCTGACCAATCTCATCATTCCATATGATGAGATGGCTGAGGAGGGTGTAAGGCAGAGCACGAAGGTCCCACTGACCCTCTCTTCCCACACAGTTCCCCAGAGGCTCATAGGACTGGGATTAGCAGGGACTTCTATCTACAATCCAGGCAGCAGAGAGGGGCAGGGAGTACTTTCTGAAAGCACCGTATGAGACAACTGCCTTAACACACCAAAGAGTACATTTCTCCTTACCTGTGACAATGAGTAATGTATATGACTGTCTCTTCCCACAGGGCTTTAATGTCTTTCAGTTTAGATAGTACTTCATGCTTCTTATCCTCACTGATGCTGCGAAGAGCAGCATCTGCCTTCACAAGAATCAAGTCCATTTTCAAGCTGCCTTCTGGTTCCAGTGCACGTATTTTCTATGAGAAAAAGAAATGATAACTGAAAGCATGAAAAGAAAGCAAGCATAATTGATGAAATGCAAACTTTGGGTTTACCCAGGAATCATGAACTCATGGAATTATTTAGGTTGGAAAAGACCCTTAAGATCATTGAGTCCAATCATTAACCTAACACTACCAGGGGATGGAAATATTTCTATACAACACTGACAATTAACCCTTCCCACCTAACTCCCTGCTGCAAAGCTTCTCCTGAAAGGAAAATATGAACTTTTCTTCAGACATGTTTATTCTTAAACATTCTAAAGGACTGAATTTAATTGAAAGCCACGCAGCAGTTGAAAAACACTTAAGTTAGCTAGAAAAAAAAGATCTTCTGTGAAATGTCTGTGGCTGTGTTTCCATTGCCGTTATAAATTATAGCACCATGTTGCCACATGCCAGCTGTTCTCCCCCACGTGCCAAAGCACGTAGAGCCAATGTGCACAGGGTACACTGCAATGTCTCAATTTTAAGGTCTACTATAAGAAATCATGAAGCATATTAAAAAGGCTTCCAAGTACAAATAAAAGTTACCTTAGAAAAGAAGCCAAGAGAAATTAACTAGTGGAATTTTTCTGCCTGCTACCAAATTTTGCTTTGACCCTAAATTACTAAGTTATGAATTGGTGAAAATGTGATCTTGCCCAAATAAGAATGCCAGCAACTGAAAGCTGAGTCATCTAATTTTAAGTAGACTGTCTTCCTCCATTCAGAGATGGAAAAAGCAGAACAAGTTCTGTACAATATAACAGATTAATTATGCGCCAATTTGGATGTCAGCTTTAAGCATCACTTTATCCAAACTTCTGATACCATCAGATTAGCTTTTCTTGCTGTTCTTCCATAAACTCCTGGCAAACTGCAGGCTTCTGAGTTTGAAGAAAAAAGGCTCCTATAATAAAAACACTGAGAAGTTCAAAATTCGCAATTACTTTTGGAAAAATTAGGCCTATGGGATTTGTTAAGAAAAACCCCACCATGTCAGTTATTGCAAAAGTGAGACCAAATAGGAGTTTCAGATTTCCAGTCTCACATTCTGGGAAAAGACTTCTTTTGGCATGTACACAGCACACCTGCATGTGACGTACAAACAGGTGTTTGGGCAAATTATCTACTATGAAAAGTATGATTAATAGAATCCAGGAAAGCAGGGCAATGGGCAGGGCAAAGAAAGAAAATACAAGCTATAGCTATTGTCCGACAGGAAAAAGTTAAGAGTAAAGCCGTTTTCTAAGCCTGACATTTTTCAAGCAATTGAAAGCAAACAACAGTGGCTGTACAGTCATTTTTCATCTGTTTTTTACATGATTGCTATCATTGGCTAGCATTTTCATTAACAAATTAACTGAAAATAAACCACAGGAAGGAAGCATGAAAAAAATCCTGGAAAGCCAGAAGCAAAAAAGGAATTGAAAATTGATCGCTGGATTTGAAAACAGCCAATAGTGAAGCAGCAAGCACATTGAGGACACACGAGCTGGAGAGGGAAGCCAGGCCCAGGAAGGAGGCAGAATGAAGGAGCAGGAGGAGGCTAAAGTACACACAGGAAGAGAGAACAGACACTTGTTAACCTTTAGAATGATGAATTTCCAAAATCTTAATTGAAAAGATCTAACAACATGACTTTTTGCATGTTACAGACCTCCTCCAAAGCCCACAGAAGTCAATGGGCTTCAGTTCTGGCCATATCAAATCACCACAAACCTCTAGACCTTACAACTTGTTATCTCTGCCATAAATGCACCCCCTTTGCCAAACTACCACTCTTTAACTCAAATTCCAGTGTTTCTTCCTTGTTTTTTGAGATTACACATCATAGTTTCCCAGAAAAAAGGAAAAGATGAAAATAATTTAAGGTCAGAAAAATAAAATATAGACCAAGAAGAAATGCTTTAGATTTTCATGACTGACATCCACCACTCCATGAGCAGTGTTTATATTATGCCAGAGGCAAGATCCGTGCTCCAGTAAACCACAGTTAAGGAAAAAGGCTGAAGACATCACTGTAGCATCATGTAAAGTATCTCGTTCTCCATGTATGCCTGCAATTGTTTTTGAGGTGTTAAACTTCAGAAGAGGCAGACAAATATGAGTAGACACACAAAAAGACAAATAAGGATGGGAGAAATGTTGCCATTTAAAGAACAGACTCATTGGAATTAAGGGTAATAAAGGTATAAAAATAGTTTCACTGTTAATCACAGATATATCACCACTCCCTCTAATCATGAATGGTAGAGATGGGACAAACAGGAGTGTTTCCTTCTCTGAGATTACAAGACCTAGATAACATCTAATGAAACTGAAGTTAATGAATGTGAAATCACAGTAAGAGAGCAGGCACAATCTGCAACAGGATCTCTGTGAGAAGAGTTATACAAGAGATTATGTAAAACCAGGAAAAAATGAAAATATTTACATTTTCATGAGACAGATTATAAAGGGGACGTGTAAATCCTCTTATTATTAGGGTTTATGGAAAAGGACAAAGGGATTACTCTAGAACAGCCATTACCAGAACACTGCAATACTTTTCTATCAGTGCCAGAGTCCTGGAGGAGATGGAACACTAACGTAATCTGATTCTCTTATACTACATGCCAGTCTTCTGCAAATTACTATGGTAATTGCAAGCAGCAATGAAACTGTTTCAGGTTTGAGCATGCTCATAGGACATCATAAACATTTTAACCTGCCAAACCTGCTGCTGCTCTTGGAAGCCTGTGATATCAAAGTGCCATCCTCTTTTTCTATGTCTGTAAACATTTGGCAGATGGAAAAAGTTAGAAAGAATATTGATGTGAATCCATCCACACAGGCACAATGCTTCAATAAGCAGGGGCAGCTGGCAATTTCCTAATGGAAAACTTCAGGGCTCACAGCAATAACTGCTCTAACAAGGGCAGCAGTGACAGCCACCTCTGAATGGCTACATCACTCTTCCCTTACCTCAGTCTCTCTCAGTCTGGCTTCTAGGGCAGATCGAGGTCCTTTGGTGTTGTCATTGATCCTCAGTCTCTCTTGGATGGCCTTCATCCAAGCTTCTGCATTCTCCACACTACTGTCAAATTCATCCTGTTGCTGCTGAGTCATCGCATTTGAAGCTGAAAGGATAAGAACAGGGAGGTAAGTAGGTTTTGGCTAAGACCTCAACAGGAATGCAAGGCAATATAAAGGAGCAAGGGAGAAAATTACATTGTGGCTTTCTTTTTTAACAATAATACCAAAAAATGCAGCAGTATTGCTGTTCAGTTGAGCACAGAGAACACATTCATGCTGCAGCTTTCCCAAATGAAAATATACCAGGAAACAAAAAGAAGGTGGGGAACTGGGAGGCTCCATTTCAGTAAACAGATTTAATTCAAAGCTTTCAAATGAGATTAATTTGGTGTTTGTGGTGTATTCCAGACCAGCTACACCAATCACAAGCACTTTCTGTTTCTTCACAGAGCCTAGTAAGTATAAAACTCTCCCTCTGCCCTTCCAGGCTCATGTACTGAGCACCTGACACCAGACTAACTAAGCACTTCAGCACATGCTTAACTTAGAGGTGTATAAACCCTTTAAAGATGTTGAGATCAGGATCAGACACTTAGGCCCTCAGTTAACTTCTGCTGAGACCATGCAGAGGTTACCTGGATGCACATGCAGTGAGTCTGGGATACAAATACAATGGGAATTGGCCAGCAACTGCCAAGATAAACCACCCACAAGCCATCAGAGGGGATATCAATGCTGGCAGATGTCTTGTTTTGCCATCTATTTTCCTCCATACCAGGCTCCAAGCTTTTAATTTTCCTCTCCCTCTCTCTTGTTGCCCCTTCTCAATCAGCAGGAGGTATGATGGTTGGTTGCTCTGTTGATGTCTCTCTTTAGAGCACAGGCTCAGACAGCCTCCTTTGTGCCCGTATAACAGAGGAGAGCCATCCCAGGCTCATCCCTAGGCACTGCCAGACTATACTCGACTAATAAGGATGAACCACAACAAAGCACCCTGTAGGTCAGCTCCGCTGAAGTGAACAGAAAGATAGTCACTGACATTCAATGGGTTTGGATCACATCCTACAACTACTGCCAGACAAGCAGCCAATGTAAAATAAAATATTCTTCCTCTGTTATTCATCACTGAAAGATTTCTGTAGCACAAAGTTTGAGACTTAATTACTGAACCCAAGTTCATTGCACAGAATTCAGTACCACAGCAGCCCCTCAGTTTCCATGAAACGATTCATGTGGAAGAAAGTGCTCAGTGACAGACTCAGAGCAGGGCCCTTGGTGAAACTGAACCAGGAGTATTTTGTACCTTCCATAGCTCTCAGCAGCTTAGTCTTTATAAGGGAGAGTCATCCTTCTGCTTACAAGCAGAAGGTTTCCCACCACCCTGCCAGTGTTCCTTTTCATGAGGTAAAAGTATTCATGCAATATTAGATGTTCTCCTCTGCAGCTCCCAGTACTTTTTCTTCCATATCAGACCAGAGGCAACAAGATGTCATCATTCACAACAGTCTGAATTGTTGCTTCTCAGCTTTTAGCAGGCTTTAGACTCAACAGGTGCCAGAAAAGAGTGAAAAATCTGCACCTACAGAGCAGCTACTGCACTACCCACAGAGACAACTGGAACAGAAGATAGTGTCAAACCTCAATGCACAAACCAGCGGAGCTGCATTTGCATGGAAGAGGGAATTCCTCTCTAAGTGAGACATGTCAGACAGGGCAGAATCTAAGGTTGTAACTCTCAGAACTGGAGACCAGTGACCTCACCTTGAAAAGATTTAAAAAACAGAACAAGATGTACTGTCTTTAGTGAGGGTGCTGTGGCACAGGGCAGTGACTCCCTCTCTCAAATATATAATTAAAGTTAAAATCATTGAATTACATCACAAGGGTCCTAAGGATGAAGCCAGCTAATGGAGTAATTCTCAGTGGATTGCTAGATAGCTGTGTCCTTCTACAACTGTGACTGGTCCAGAACTGACATTTCTGAATTACAATAACCCAACTCTCAGAAAAGAGCATGCATCTCATTGTAGCTGACAGAGCAACTCATTTTCACATTAACATCTCTCATATCTGGCAGTTGTAGAGGGACTGTCCCCTAAAACGTTCCTTGTTACATACATATATTTCTAGGCAAACAGTTTCTGAATGCACAAGTATAAACTGTGGTGATTCCAGTTATGCTGTTGTGAAACAAAAACTCACAGTACACTTACTGGATAGACACTGATGAGGAGCAGCATTCATTTCCTAAGAGACATTTCTATTCCTGGCAACATCCATATAATATTTAAAATTTGCTTCAAGACTCCCATCATGAAGTAGCCAATACAGAGCACTATGTTATCCTAGTCCTATTTCTTTAAAAAAGTAGAGGGTAATCAAATGTGGTTAAGAAGCAGTGGAAAACCTACTATCATCTAACAGGAAGAAAATCCCACTCACACTCTGCCTTCATGCTGCTCTCCTCTGAGCACAAGGAATTTCTGTGCAAAACCCAGTTACACAGACCCCCATCCCACACAGAGTTATTCCACGTAAGCAGTTAACACAGGAAGCAATGAAAAATGTTATTTCAATGTTAAGATCACCAGCTTGCAAAGGAAGAGAAACACCTTGCTACTCCAACTGCCTGCATAACATCGACTGATATCGACCAAGTAATTCCTACAACTATTACCATAAAGATGTTTAAATTTAGCATGCAGTCCAACTCAATGCCCAGCTGGATTTCGTGGTAGTTATGACCTGCAATACCTGACATGCATTTGGGCTGCCTCTTGAGACCTACTGTCCTCTCTCCACATAAGGCAGCCAGACACAATGAGCTCTGGTGTCAGCCTTTTGTTCTGGAACCCTTCCCAGGCACTAACGGCATGCTTGATACCTGCAAGGTAAAATTATGTTTTCTGACTTACTGTCTGCTTGGGAAAAAGAACAGCTGTTGACTGTGAAATATGGCAATATCTGTAGTTTCTTGGCAAATGCTTCTAAAGCTGGAATAAATTATTAGTAGATAGAAGTTAATGAATCAATAGTATTCATCCCATTTCTGATGTGTCATTGGGACTAAATGATTGAGCAATACTTCTGGACTCCAATCAGCACAAAAAGGACAAAGAAGACATAGCAGCTCCTGGAACAGACCTGAGCTGCTCAGCTGTGCAAAGCCAGCATTCACATCCCAACCTGCAACAGCAGCAGACCATTAGGGGCCCCCGTACTGTGATGCTCAGTCCCTGGGATCCACTGTGCCAGGGAAAGCCTCCCCTTAATCACTGGTGTGATCCTCTGAGCAATATGTACAAAATTGTTTTTATCACAGTTATTTTCAAATGCATGTAACTGTTTAAAACAGCTTTTCATTTTAATGCCACTTGAATCAGTGTATTAATTCATACTGTGGAAGGTGTATTTACACTGCAGAAAGCACTTAGTACCTATCTATATATGTTACTAAATGACGGTAATAACTATGCATAAGAAATTCTGACATAGATAATGGGATGCTGAGCAAAACCGAGTTGCATTTGTCCAAATGCAGTAACACAGTTATTTGGTACAGGTAACGAAGAAGCATTTCAGGATGCTGAACAAAACTGGCCAAGGACAGCTCCTGCAGCATGTCCTGAGCATCACTGCAGCATCACTCCTCTCCTCCTCTCTCATCCAGGCACAAAACCACTTAGCAAAGAGGGAAGTGAGAGAACTGTAGCCTTCCACCTTTTCCCAAAATCCTGGAGGAGAAGGGGCAGCTGGCAGAACACTGTGGAGCACATGCACTCTACCCTCAGCATGCCCACAGGCTGAATACTCCAACATGAATGAATGTAATCCAAAGCTGGGTTTTGCTTTTAAAATGTGCCCCATTTCTGTTGGGCTGGGCTGAAGAGATGCAGATGCAGCCTTGTTTCAACTGTGGTCTTGGAGCCATCTTGCTGAAAGAGGAGATAATTAGCTGACTGCTCTGCATCATAGTTCTTGGAGCCACTACATGGCAGCAGCAGCAGCACTGAGAGACATGGAGATGCCTGGGCCTCCATGGCAGATCCTGACACAGAGACAGGCCAAGGTCATCCTTCATGTGACCCACACAGCACTCCGCAAGACCAAATTTCTCTGAGTTCTTCCCTAGGTACGGCCACTGTGGCAGTCTTGCTAGTGCATCTAATAGTTCTCCTTGGGTATTGCAAGATTTAATATTTGTAATACACAACTCAGAATTCTTAAAGTTCTTTTTTCAAGTGCAGTGTCTTTTTCTTAGGGTCATCCTATTATTTTGCAGTATTTCCTAACATACTATTTTCTCTCTACCAGGTTATGCTGTTTTGTTTTTGCTTTGCTTTTTAACTTAAATCTCTGAAATGTTTCTTACAACCACTGCCATTTTAGACATTCTTTTAAACCCTACATTTATAGAACACAGGCTCTTAAATGGTTTTCATATGTCTTGGATTCCTATACTTAACTAGTTTCCAAAACCCACTTCTTACAAAAAGAAAAGTACAAAAATGCTCCAAGAATATTCAAACCACTCACCATTAGGGACACTATTTTCCAATTATTGAAATAGTTCAAACTTCTCATAACCCTTTTCATTTGGTTTTAGGATTGAATGTGAAAAAAAATAATTTAAAAAAAACCCCACCAAACTGTATAAAATTTTAGATAAATGCATGAGTATGAAAGCAATTTTCATTCTGAAAATTGTGTCTGGGATAATTTAGTAACTTCTCAGCTTCCCTGGATACCTAAGAGAAAGCTCTAAGAAGGAACAGAGCTGGGAGCTCTGACCTGTCTGCTTCAGTCTGGAGCATAGTCAGTCATTGTCACAGACTACAGAGGCACAGAGCACTGACCCTTGTCTTTCCAAAGCTGAATATTCTTGGTCTACTCCAAGAGGAGCTACTTTGAATTTTGAATCTAGCTAATGCTTTACCAGCCTTACTGAAAGCTTTCAGGGTACCTGCACCCATGCAGAGCCAAGTTAAACTGCCTGAGTAGGTACAGAAGCTCTCAAGATTTCAAATAAAAGGTGTAGTTATTTCCAGCATAATCTTTTAGAGGCTCAAAACATTAACCCTATCACCTTGGTCATCTTCCAACACAGCCCTCTCCTGTGTTATTGGCAGTGAATATTTATGACAGTCAGCAATTGTTTGCCCTAATTAATGAGCCAGAGTATGAATAGGGTTTTTTGGAATAAACACATCCATATCCTAGTTACAAACATCCCCTTCAAGGAATGCTAACATCCTGAGTACATACAGCACTCATGTATATCATAACCATTTCCTCTCCCTTAAAAACAATCCACAGGAAGACTATGGCTAATGCAAGACATTCTGCCACAACTTGATCACACCTGACAGTATTCTCTTTGTTACCAAAAACTGAAAAGCAGAGCCATGTTCTGTGCAGGCTAACTCTCAAAAAATGGCGGATTTTTTTTCAGCCATTTGTTTAAAGATTAATTTCAGACTTTGGTGAGAGCCATTACAAATGGGATATATTTTTGTTTCCTATGACTGCATGGAAACTATATGACTTCCAGGTCTAAAAAGCCATTTCCTACAAAAAGGGATTGAAATTTTAAAATAGTTTGTGTCTGAATAGAATCACCACGTACAAGGTAGGCAGTGTTGGGTCCTGGGGCTATCTTCCCTTTTAGGGAACGATAATCAGTAGATCTGATCACAGCATTTTTATTTTTTATTTCAATCTTCAAGTCACTTGGAAGTAAAAAAAGAATAGGTGAGGACTTAATTACAAATCTCTCCCCACTCCATACACTCCACACACACTTCTGCATTTCCAGGTCACTCTAGGAGACAGGCTGGTCTACCATGATTCCATTAGATAAGTAAAGTACAGATTTTAGCACTGGTCTAGAATTCCTTTTTATCACCAAGGAGACAGAGTACCTGTAGTAGATAGCTGTCTGGTTTAGATTTTGATTTTCTACCCCCACATTACTGAGGTACTGAATCTTTAGAGCATTTATTCACTCAGCCCCCCTTGAAGTAAGAATATCCTATCCCCTTTATAGATAACAACTTGTGTTCAAAGACACTTTGTTTCTTCCTTCTAAGCAATAAGGAAATACTTGAAAGGACAAGAACAAAGTCAAAGCTTCAGTTAATAAACACTGCAGAGAGTGATTGTCAACCTTTTCTAATCTGTACTCCTTGAAGTGTCTCTGCTGAGATGCAGTCACTGTTTAGTGACTTTAAAGTTAATGACAAGAGACTTCATTTTCCTTGTTACCATTCACAGACTTTAGTCTGGGAAACCACAGATTAAATACCTCTGCTCTACAACTTCAGCAGAGATTCTTTGGATCCAGGGAATCTGATTGGGAAATCACTCCTGAAAGGTATCCATGGTTTTACCAGCAATTTACATCTTGAGCTGCTGGGGACAAGTTCACAAGTAGACTAGGTTTCAGCTTTGCTCAACTCCCTAAGAGTTTTACCATCAGTCAGCTAATGAAAAAGTCCCACAAGCCAACAGTATTAGTTTCATGATCTCTGGAGAGTAGAATTTATGTATTTAATTATCTCCTACTTGTCCTCCACACACTGTATGATCCCTCAGTACTGGGTGCCAGTCACTGCACTGATATACTGACTAATAAACCTCTGTAGTATCTGCCTCTTGGCTAGAGATCAGTGAACAATTCAGAATGAATAATATATCTGATAAATCATTCTTCTTTTGCTGGTCATATTATTGTGTACAGACAATCTCATTTTCTCAAAGGTGTGGCTATTTGTAACTATTTGCCAAATACATTTTGCAAATTAGTTTTGCTCTGCAGACTATTCCCAAATAATTCTTCCTGGCAATGCTTAATATCCCGTCTGTGCTGCTCAGCTTTCGTTTGGCATCATAACCCTAGTGAGAAACTGCCCATGTTCCCTGGCTAGCTGGCAGCAGCTCTCCTTGTTTTTGTGCAGTTTGTCACACAGTAGTTCCCAAGGGCCATTGTCACAATCAGGACTCCAGTGTATTAAGCTGCATATGAAGAGTGTGCTTTCAGAGCACCCCTCGGTGAGCAGAAGTGACCTACAGTTAAAAGGTTAACACTCTGTCCCAAAGAGATTAGAAAGGACAAGTCAGAAGGGGCTTGGCTAAGAAAGCAATGCATCAGTGTGTACTTAGGGACAGAGTGGTGGATGGCAGAAAGGGCCGTCAGAGCCTGCAGTTGCATTTCCAGTGCTCCGTGCAAGCTGCAGCAGTTCCGCCACCCGTGTCCTCTGCCCAATCCTTGAAACCAGAAATACTCAGAAAGAGATCCTCAAGTCCAGCTAGAGCATGTGGCCTCAGCATGGGCTCTGCAAACAGGCTGGATCTTACACCAGGAGAGGGGATTCACTGCACTGAACCTCAGGTTGTCAGTGGGACACCTTGAAACAGGAGCCCTGCAATTCCCTAGGGAGTCAGTGCCAGAGAAGGGCACTTCCAAGCAAGAATCCATACCAAAGGTGGGACAATTTGCCTTCTGCAGGAATCCCATGTCCTGAAGAGGCCTGAAGTTGTAGGGTGGGTGCTCAAGGGTACAGGATGTCAATTTGACTCCAAGCAGGCATTCTTTCCTCTTTCACATCCTTTCCTCATTCATATCACTGTTTCCACATTTGATCTAGAGAGTTTTTACATATGCAATTTTTCCCCCCTTACAAAACCAGTGTTGAAATCTTTGATCATCAGTCAAATGACCCTGCCTCTGAGTGAGCAATTGTATGCAACCTGGGAGCACTAAGCACACACTTTTTAAATTAATAAACATTTTAAGTCAAGTATTTGCTAGAAATATTTCTTAGAAACAGTCACTTACAAGTACTTTGCAGTCATGCTCTAAGGCCACAACGTCTTTTGTCCCATTTAGAAGAGATGAAGGACTAACTTTCCAAAACATAAGATTTCTCAGATATATCTTTCAAAACATTATCACTTGGATGATGCTAATGAGATATTTATATGGTGAAAATGAGACTTATGGAATTGAAAAATGTAGTTAGCAAGTAGGACAATCCTAATTTTAGATACTAAGGCTGTTGATTAAAATAAGGGTTATTTTCACTGAATCAAAGCATATGGTTGTGGAAAAATTAGCAGATTTCAATTTGCATGAAACAGAAAGATCTCTTTATGTAACAAAAGAGAAAAATGACCACTGCAAGAGATAAACACTTTAAATGCTGTCATAAACATCCAGCAAAGTAAAGCTACACCTAAGCAGCCAGCAGTCTGGACATAATTAAAATTAATATTTGCATTAATCTGATAATGCCAAGCTTTATATTGCGAAACAGCACTGGTTTATGTTCAGGCAAACCCATGGGCAAACAAGGTCTGTGTCACAAATAAAATACAGCATTGGAACTGCCAGCAACCTCATCCCCAAGCTCAGAAACAAAGTAGACCACTGCAAAATGGTGGTTATAAATTAACTTCAAGTGGTTGAGAACATTTCTGGAATTGAATAAAACAGGCTGCTTTCTTGTGACTCATTTTTGCCTGAACTATTGCAGTTTCCATGTCTTCGTCACCCTCCCACAGCACTCGTGGGTTAAAGGGCAAGATCACATCTGTGGTTTCAGTTGCACAGACCCCTCCTAAGAGCCAGAAGCACGAGCACGCTTTCGGTTCTGTGGACAGACCAGCAGCGCACAACTCCAGCACACTGATCGCCTGGGACTTCACAACAGGGGTGAAGAACGGAGATAAAGCAGCACTGCCTTTTCAGTAGTCTTTTGAGCCTGACTGTGGACTGAAGCCCTGTAGTTTATAAACCTAAATGGGATTTGAACCTCCTCCTCCTAAGATTCATCAAAACTAAAGCAAAGAGTAAAACAGCAGCTGGACCCAGCAGTCAGCCGTGTTTGCCAGCAATCCCCTTCCAGTCAGGGGGACCAGAGTGTTATTTAAAGCTGTGATCACAGATAATTACCACGCTGAGCAGCATGAGTAAAGCCAGTGCTTTTTCTTCTCACTCTTACATCATCCACTAGCAACTGCCTTTTAGAAAAGGAGTACTACAAGAAACTAAAGCTCTTCTCTTCCTTGCAAACATCTGAAAAGATCAGGCAGCTCTGCTCTATTCAGACCCCAATGGGGCCTCAGGGCCTACTGCTTATCAGCAAGTTTGGAAATTCCACCCTAAATATTATGGGACATATCCCTGCAGCTGCCAGAGAGGTAACACAGATAAATTTAGAGCAACAGGCATTTGTATCAGCTGAGGATTTGTACAGGCACAACAACATACTTGACAAGTATGTCCTGACAGATGTGTAATAGCACTACCTATTCTCAAACACTTGAAAGAAGGAAAAGGTGTAAAGATACAGACTCGTTTAACCCAAGCAATAAGTAATTCTTCTACAAGGAGTAATATACATCATGGCACAAACTTAACTTCTAAAAGAAATAACAATATTTCTTCAGTAGTCTCCAAAGCCATCTTTTAAAGATAACACAAACACTTGTTATATTTTAAAGGCATTTCACGTCACTGGAATTGTTCTCTGCTATTTC
This sequence comes from Sclerurus mexicanus, assembly GCA_013396755.1. Taxonomy (NCBI): domain Eukaryota; kingdom Metazoa; phylum Chordata; class Aves; order Passeriformes; family Furnariidae; genus Sclerurus; species Sclerurus mexicanus. The sequence goes on along the minus strand of VWZF01001679.1, from coordinate 178,850 downwards.
CCATTTGAATTCATAGATCAGGGCTCAGCAGGTACCTTGCTAAAGATTGATTCAGAAAACAGGAGAAGCTGGTTATCATCTTCCTGGAGGAAAATGCATCCAACTCTGATGAGGACCACTGCTGAATTGCCACACAGCAGAGCCTCCGATGACTTTGTTTGGGGTCAATGAGCACAACACAAACAGCAGTCCTTGCTTGTGCAAACTATACTGCCTACTTAAAAAAATAATATTGAATTTCTTTAACCTCCTTTTTTACTTATTGCATACCCCCAGATCACATTTCAACAGTCATATGCAGGGCATTAAACCCACACTATTTCACAAACTTCAGGAAAGGGATCTCAGCAGTCCCAATTCAGCAAACATTTTGGGGCTGTAAAAGCTGATATCATGTCTTAATGCCAGCAACACTCCCAGCTCCCAACAGACACTCTCACTGTCTGCCCCTTATCTCCAACTCGCGGTGAGCACCGTGGTGGGGATATTTTTGTTTCTTTTCTCCCGCCTTACATGAAGGACTTCCCCATCCTGGCCTGCTGCTCACAAAGCAATTTATCAGGCCTTATTTCATTGCACAGGGCCCTTGCCCTTGGACCTTCCCACCCTCACCAGGCAGGAGGCAAGGCATGTGCTTGCTCTGGAGATAAGTGCACAAATGGGCTGATTTTGGTGACCTTCACCAGCCAGGTGCTGCCGGAACCCTCAGGCCATGGCTCTCCTGCAACATGCCACTTACTTCTATTTCCCTTTTCACTAGAATTCAAATACCTGAAATTTCAAGGAACTTGATAACTTTAACGCTTCTGTATCTGGCAAATTTAATGGAAAGCAGAAAGTAAGGTCAAAAGTTATTAGGAGTCAAAAGACACAGACACACTGACTGGTCACAACCACCTCGCTTCATTATGAAATAAAAGTAACCTTGCAAAAACCTTACCAAAAGGCTGTGAAATCTGGTAAAAAGGGCAGGTAAAAGTCTGTGGTGATTCCATCAAAGTTCCCTGATGGGTTCCCAGCACAGCAAGAACAATCCAGCCTGGCTTCCACTGGACGTTACAACAGCAATGTGTACAGTTGGCAGCACGAGCAAGTCTGGCACGAAGAGAAACCAGCAGCTTCCTCCTCACTCATGTCGGAGGCAGCACAGGACTTCCTCTCTGCCTCCTCCCGTGCTGTGAGAGTGAAGGAGGGGATGGCAATCTAAAGATACATCAGCCCAGAAAAAAAAAAAAATTAAAGAAAGAAAAGAAACCCAGAGCAGGGCATGCTGCCACTGTTTAAAAGGTAGGTGAGATTTAAATAGCAGTAATCCCCAGAAACTATCTAGTTCAGGTCATCAACTAACAAGCTGGTTAATTCCTGTAAGGATTAATGCTTGAAATTATTACGCCTGACAGATGTTTGCTAAACAAGAATTAGTCCAGAATACACATCACAAAGACCAGCAAGAAGCACAAGGGCAGACAGGTACATGTCAGAGTTGAGATTTTTAGAAATCATTAGCTCAGCCTCTAACATAATTATAATTTTCCTTTATCTTCCACTTCTTTTTACTCTCAGCTCTCTAGCAGGAGATTCCCTTCACAGACTGACACAGTAATCTAGATTCTGCTTTCAGTTAAAATTATGCAAGGCAAAAAAGAGGTTAGCTGATCTTTGCAGGAAATACCTCTGCTGCACAGTTTGGCTGAATGGAATATACTCCGTAGGCGTTAGCTGTCTCTCGTGCCAGAGCACATGATGAATTCTCCATGTCTAATTCCCTAAAACTGTTGGAAAATATAAAGCAGCTTTCTCCCTTGATTAATTATGATCCTGCTGGATACATCTGCTGGTAGACATAGAAAAGAACTCACTGGTTTTGTCTACCCATCCCACTCTCATTTGCACCATCCAAATGGTGTAGATATACTTAATACACTTCAGGACCAAACCAGATCCAACTTACTCAAGCTGGTGTAAATCCAAAGCCAGTCCATAAAGCAAACAATCTCTTTAGCTCTTCATTTGCTCTGTATCATAATTTGTACTACACTGCACAGCATTTCTAGTATTACAGTAGAAGTAAGGAGGAAAGGTGGAGAAATCAGTGAAAGCAAAACATGGGGGAAAGTTACTTCAAATTCTACTTTCAAATTAGAAGGTACAGATACAAACCAGGATAAAACTATGTGCCTCTCCACCCATTTCAGAATCATGCAGTACAAGTGAACAGCATAGGGAAAAACGAAAGAATAAAGATGGATGAAAATCTACATGGAAGAACACCAACAGAATAGAAACTGTTGATCAAGCTAACCCTGTGAAGTTGCTAATACAGAGGATTAACTGAAGACCAGTAGCCTCAGGGAGGGTGTGACTCCCCATGTGCAATGGTGACCTCACAGCCATCAATGGTGAAAAAACCTCCAAGGGACAGAAGAGGAGGAACATCTTAAGAGTTAGCAATGCTGACAGTACCTCTAGAGAGGGAGCGGATACATCAGTTATTTTCCAACTGCCTTGTTAGCCTTTCTCTAACATGAATGATCCTTAGAAATTATAAGAACATCTCAAAACTCATCAGCGTGCAGACTAAAATATATGATGCCTAGAGGAACACAAACTGGAGATCAGTCCACTTATCTGAAAGTCAAATCAGGGTTGTTTTAGAATTGTATTGTTTGAATGGTGAAGTTTAAAATGCCTGTAAATGAGCCCCTACGCTGCTTTTCCCTTCTTTTCTCTCTGCTGTGGTATATCCAGTCACTGTAAATTT
>VWZF01001679.1:92273-176043 GCA_013396755.1 Sclerurus mexicanus | reverse complement strand
AAAAAAAAAAAAAAGGACTGAAACTAGTGGTACTGAGGAAGCACCAGAAAATATGTGGCTAACATCAGCTATGCACAGCAGCTTCTAAAACACAGTAAGAAGCACTCTCTTTAGATGACCAACCTAGAAAGCAAAGGAGCTCCCCTGGTGAGTACAGACAGTCACAAACTGGAGGAAGCAATGAAAGAATCAATAGTGAAAAAAGGCAGAAATCCCCACAAAACTTTCCATAAGTTAGTATATTAAGATATAGTTAAACATATTTAAAATATATAAATACCAGATTATCACTTGAGCATAATTTCCTTTAGAGCAAATTTGATTCTATATTTTTCCATATTTTAAAGGAAACCAGATTCAGCACAATATTCCAAGTGTTCCCACAACATCTGACCTGCCATTCTCTTCTTTCCCACATTAAGAACACTATTTTCAGTTTCAGCAAGGGACGGAACAGTGTTTTTCCCACTCTTCTGGACAACTATAATTTCTGTTGTGATAGTCAAAAACATTTAAATGGCCTCTTCTTTAGCCTGACATCTCTATGTTCAAATATGGATTCAGTTACATCTGTAACTGTGGTAATATCTGTTGTAACTCTAACTGTTGGAACATCTTTTCGATGATCTTAGATTACCTGTCAGCCTGTAGGCACTGCAAAGGAAACACTTCTGCAAACCCAGTGCGGCCCATGGAGTTAAATGACTACACTGCCCCACCAATTAATCCACTGCAAGCGATACTCTGGACAGACTGGCCTCGTTGCACACTCATCATCTGCATCTTGAAGCAGCCAGTGATGTATTAGTCCACTAACTGTTTAGGAAACAGATGTTGTCACCCCAGTAGGGTTACAAGGCTTATAAATTATAAAGTGCTGCCTGAGCTCTGGCAAAGAGCTATGAAACCCCTCAGATAGGAAACACAGCAGCAGTATAAAACATTTTCTTCAAGGACAACTATTGCAACTGTGTTATATATCCTTACTACCCTGCAGAGGCTCGGGTTCTAGCTGTGAACCAGCACTACACCACACTGCAGGTGGCACAAGTAGAGCAGTGGTGGCATCCCCAGTTCACAGAGGGTACTGCTGAACCAGAAGAGAAGAGTCACAGTATGGATACAGACAGAGAGGACACACATAGGAGGAACGAGGCAGTACTAGCGTGAAAAGCCACAGGCAGAGCAGCAGCTGCCTAACCAGGGCGAAATTTCCATACACACTACAATAAAGAAGTTTTAAGGAGGCACCTGAGTGATGGTTGTGACATGGATTTGGGAAGGATTATGTGTGAGGACAAGACTGTGAGAAAAAGCACAAAAATGCTCAGGTGAAAGTCTGCCAAGTGTTGGTGGAGGTTGGTGTCATAGGCTGGCCAGAGGTGGAAGCTGCTCTCTCAGCAATAAAGAAAATGCAGCTTGGACATGTTTGGGAATCAAATATTCTGCCTTCTGGGAAGATTATATTTCTAACTATATTTTAGCTCTGAATCAGAATAACATTGGTATAAATTGCAATTGCTTCTCACTAAAGAATCCAGTTTGGAATTGCTGTGGAAGGACTTTTCAGAAAAGGAACACCCACAACAAGCAATCAAGTTGTCCTAAGTACTGGGCTTGGAGGTACTGGCACAGATGGCACAGACAGGTGTCAAGCTCTTGATCTCTCTGGTTTTACACAGTTTCACTCTGTGTAAATAATGAATCACTATGCAGTACCTAATCATTATGTACAGCCTAATGATTCAGGTGTCCCACCTGTAAGCTGAGCATCTGGAAGATCAGGCTTAGGTCATCATTATACTCTCTCCCATTCAACAAGGGGAAAAAAAAAGGATTTTGACTTAGCAGCTAGCATTAAAAAAAACAGACAAACAAAAAAAAAAACCACAAAAACCCCAAAAAACTCAACCCCCACATAAAACCAAACCCTGAAAAATGTCAGATCTGATCTGAGCAAGACTAAATGAACCAAGAAGTGGGTTAGCTGCTGATATAGTGTCTTAACTGAGAAAAACATCTATTTACAAATCCCCAAACTAAGGTGTAACCTGCTAGTAGCAATAACCTAAAAGAGCTTCACAAATACCAGTGATAGCTGACATGGGAAGGGCACACTATAGAAAACAATTACCCAAGGAGCACTGAAGCACATCCAGGTAAATTCCTCAGCACTGACTATTCAACAATAAAAGGACTTAAAAAAAAAAAAAAGCTGTCACATTTTAAGTATCAGGATTAAACGTGTTCATGTAATTACTTACAAAAATGTTTTTTATAAACACCTTCAGCTATTTCATCAGACAGCAAATGGGAGTTTGCTCTGCAGACAAGAATGACAGCACCAGCTCTCCTCAACCATGAGGTATTCACAGAACCACAGAATGGTTGAAGTTGAAAGGGACCACTGGAGGTCATCTAGTCCAACCTCCCTGCTCAACCAGGGTCCCCTAGTAAAGCATGTTACTCAGGATTGAGTCAGGATGGCTTTTGAGTATCTCTAGAGACAGAGACTACACAGCCTCTCTGTACAACCTGTATTCTCACATTATGCAATAGCTGGAGAAACACCTGAGGGGAGAAATAAAGTAATGCTGAAGGCAAGGATATCTTTAGGGTTGCTGTTAACTCTGTCTCAGAAAGCAATTTGTCTTGTAGAAAAAAAGCCAAATCAAACAAACAACATCTCTCCCCTCCAAAAAAAACCCTAAAAACAAAACCAAACAAAACCAACCAAGAAACCCACCAAAAAACCATAAGAAGCTTGAAATATTTTCCTTTCTAAAAGGCTGAAGATATTTTCTGTAGAATGGCATTTCACACCAGGAGCATGGAGCATGCACCCGACTGACGGAAAAACTAATGGAGTTGGCAGTTCTATAATCTGAGAATACAAGGGAAAATCCCAGGCTCTGATGAAGCCAAGGGCAATGCTGTCACAGAGCCAAGATTTCTACCCTGGCTCCTGTGGACTTAAAAAACAAGGTAACAAATAAATTTTTCCTTGGGTGCTCTCTTAATCTGAAGATCTAAATTAACCCGAGCATCTCTGGTGTTTACTGAGCTAGCATTATTAGCAATTTATTCACACAAAGCCTGTGCTTAACTTGCTGCAGCTATAGACCAATTCTGCTGACTTACATCACCTACATTTGTCAAACACTGTCATCTGCCATTCATATAACCACTACCACATTCCCACGGAGACTCAAGAGTGCTCATGCAAAGACAATTTTGCATTAAGAAGTCAGTCACCTAAGTTAAAGGAAACACACAGCCTGGGGAAGAACTGACAGCTTCAAAGATTTATTTACTCACAGAAACTTTCAGGCAGGGGCATATTTCCTCACATGCCCCTGCCTTTCCATCTAACTGACTTGAAAATGCAGTGAATATGTCAGTGCCTGTACACTGTCCACCTTCACCTTCCCTGAACTTCTTCAGGCTGCACTGACAATGGGGTACAGAGCCTGGATAAAGACCAGCTGTTACATCTCTTACACTACTCCTCAGTCAGGCAACACATGTTTTTCTGATACAATTTCCTCATTATAATGGCAGGATTATTTACAAGGATTACAAGGATGTAATGCTTTAAATCACACATCACTTCTATGTGAAGCAGAGAGAAAATACAGCCAAAAGTAACCCCTATGCCTTTTTCACAGCTTAATTTACTACTGCTGTTTTGTCAGTCCAGCTGAGTGAGTAGGTGAGTTGGTGTGTGAGATAATCTTTTAAGGTGAAAGCTCCACTATTGGTTTTTAAATAAACCCAAATATCAAGATCCACTATGGGTAGTTTATTCTATCACACCTATGACACCCTCCAACCTAGTACCTTTAACACAATTGTCACAGACTAGTGTACCCTGTGAGATGAGAAGTTAGTGTCCCATTTCACAGATGGAGCCACTGATGCTCTCAGCAGCATATCTTTCAAACGTAGCCTCCGACAGACCCAACAACACATGAAGGATCCAACATCACTGCTCCCATTTTAAAACTCTGTATATGCTCCTTCAAGATCATAGAACAACCCTTTGGCAGGCAGAGCCACAGCAAAGGAGGTTTAGAATGGACATTAGGAAGCATTGCTTGACTGAGAGGGTGCTCAAACAGTGGAGCAGGCTTCCTAGAGAGGTGATCAAAGCCCCAAGCATGTTAGTGTTTAAGAGGCATTTGGTGCCCTTAATAATGTGCTTTAATATTTGCTCAGAGTCAAAGAGGTCAGGTAGTTAGACTAAGTGATTGTTGTAGGTCCCTTCCAGCTGAAATTTCTATTCTTATTGTTACCATCAACTGCAAGGGGAGCGGCACATAGCTTTATGGAAAGTGTTTCTAGGATTCCCTGGTGACAGGCACTGTATCTACTAAGTATAACAGTAAGTCACCCAGCACAAGCTATCCCACCTGGGCCTCTCATTCAGCTTGTGCTCCCAAGTATTATTGTCATGTTTCTCAAAAGGCTTTCTGCATAGCACAACTGTAACAGCAGTTATTTCACCTTTTAATATCACTAAAGAAACACTAATCAAGAGCAAACCAAGAAAACCACAGTTTGATACCTGAGTTCGAATCATATTACAATCCCCACGGTCTCCCTCTTTCCTGCTCTTTCTCAATTTCTTTCAGTATGTTTTTTCATGCACCTATTCAGTGATATCCCAAGGCTGAGATTGCCCCTTAATCCTCAGCCTGTTACAGTTAGAGCAGAAATTCCCTTGAAATCCCTTCATTTGAAGGACTTCATACCAAGCCCATGTATTTTAAGTGGAACATAGGAAAAAAGCTTGTAACAACAGATGTGGAAATCAGTTCTGCTAAAGGGAAACAAATGATTCCATATCCTCTTTGAAATCAGTTTGGAATACAATTAAGCTGTGTGCACAGACAGACACATAAAAGATTATTTATTAACATGTCATGTGGTGTCCGTGAGAATGCCCTCCCCTGTCAGACCTACCATCCTTATCTCAGCATTGAGGTGGGGCCACTTCAGATACCTGAAGTTAAATTCCCCAGGGCTCACAACTCTCTGAGTAATTTTTTCGTAATGCAGGCAGTACCATCCCGTGGTGTAATTTATTAGACATACAGGAACATATCATGATAAGCAACAGTTCATGCTACTTTGAGTCTAGGAAGCAGTGAATCCAAAGGCAATGTCCAACAGACAGCATTTTGTAGTATCAGTTCTCCTGGAAGGCAAGGACTGACTTGAAGCTCCAGCTCTGCAGAAGAGCGTGAGGAGATCCTTATGCAAGGATCTCAGCTTTCAGTTTAAAAGACTCCATTTCTTTAAAACTCCTACTATTACACCCTCAACAAACAATAGCGAACAAGTAAGAAAAGTAAATTTTCAAACAAAAGAAAACTGTATTTAAGTTGATGCTCACAATACAGCAGCTAGTCATGGAAGTATTGTTATAAGAAAACTCTGCTTTCCTAAATGCATATGCCAATATCAGCCTCAGGCAATGGAATTACATTTCAGACCAAAACTTAAGCAAAATTCAAGAATCTGTAATTCAGGGCCTATCACTAATCAATATCAGGTAGAGTTTTGAACACTGCATTTTAAACACTTTTCAGTTTTTCTTTTGTCATTTATAGTAACTGAAGGCACAAATCCTATCATTCAGTTATTTGCAGAGCAGACTCACATGATCAAAAGAGACTCTGAACACCTGTTTGCATTTTTTAATTTCACAGAATTGTAGCTTGAAAAAAGCTGAGACGTTACTGACCATCAGTAAACACTACCCTAAGAGACATTTTCCTTCAAGAATAAAAGTATTCCATTTCCTACATTCCAAAGACAGTAAGAAGATTTTCAGCCAGATTCAAAATGATATTTAGGAACCTGGTATTTATTCCTGTTGATTTCAGATGCCTCAATACCTTTGTCTTCATACAGAAACTGCCAGATTAAAAACTCCCTTGCCAGTTACACCCTCATTAACAGTCCTGGAGCTCAAGAATTCTTCCTGTAACAATGTGGGTTTTTCTTTGTATGTGCTTGAATTACCAGGATTCACATTTTGCCTACAATCCTTACACGGACATAACCAATCCAGTTGTAAAGGGACTCTTTTTAAGGATGTCATCAGACCTGTATATATGCTAGAACAAGCTTGCCAGGACAGGTTAAAGCCGTGGTATGATACCCCATCTACAGCTGACAAGGATTAACAGTGAAAAAAAAAACAATCCAAAACAACTCAGTGTCTTGTTATTGCTACAAATGATCTGGGATTTCTCCTGCCAGCCATGTCAAGGAATACGTTATTCTGAGTCAGGATGAGTGATCATCACTTTTGCTTGGTTTCAAGGGAATTATGCATATATGATGGCATTCAATAAGTCTTGAAACTGTTAGCCAATTCTGCCAAAATAAAACAGATCTAAAGACACTAGCTGAGATCATAGCCCTTCTGTACTTGGTGTACTTGCACAAATGCGTGCCTGGCAGAACAAAGACAGGAGTTGTGCCTTGTAGAAGCAGGGACATAAAAACAAAGCACTTTGTGACCAGCCAAACTCAGGAAATCAGATCTTCTACAGAACTGTGTTCCTTGGTTGATTAAAAGTTAACACTAAACTGCACAAAGATTTTCTGTTTCCATGTTCAAAATGCAATGTATCAAATTATTTGTATTCTTTGAAGTTTTAAGGGAGATGCCAGTTCAGGAGCACTTACCCAGAAAATCTTTCTTCCTTTTTCCTTACAGCCTCCTTTACACCCAATATCTTATTGCCAAATGGGGGTTGTTACATATGAATGTATCAGTCATTGAGCTAAAATCTGAGGAAAACTGGCAAGTGTCTGATTTTAGACTTGCTTTTCCCTGTTGGCCTGTTTCTACTAAATTTGCAGGAAATTAATTACCTTGGAGCTGTTCTCCTTATGTCACACTTGGTATTTGTCCCTTAAATAACATTTTATCACCATTTCCCAGTATTATTTAAGCGACATATACCAAGCAAATACCAAGATTCCTGTGTATACATATATTTAGGGATGGCAAAAACCTTTTATGCAACAGAAGCTAGTTATCTTTCTGAAGCAGTGATGGCAGGTGTGGAGCATCCCCTCAGGCAGTGGAATTGCTCTCCAAAGTCATGTGGATGCAGGTACAGCCACATTCTGAGGGTGGAGCATCCACAAGTGTACACAGCAGTTTTTAGAATGATTTCCAAGCCAGAGAGAAGTAGAGGAGAACAAAAAATGGCTTATTCCTGAGGGAAAGCTAGACACTCTTTTTAATGAGGTAGGTGCACAAAGGCCACACAGAGGATATTTGCATCATGAACACACTTGGAAGCATGAAGTCTTGACCAAGATGAGAGGGAAAGAAGGAGCAATGAAATACATGGTTGAAGGAAAGAACTGGAACTGTCAGAAGGAACACAAGAAGAGAGGTAAGCACCCCATGATGCTGCACCCTGAATGGTAGTCAATTCTGCCTTCCTTTGGAAATTTCAGAGGACTTCGGATCTGATGATTCACGAACAATGTGAAAACAGCACTGGGTGTAGAGGAAAGCTGTTTTTATAGAGAGACCATCAGCTTTGTCAGACTCCATTTCCTGACAGCTAGTTTGTAGGGAACAATGTTGCTGTGACTCACCAAAAGATGTTTGTTTCTTATGCAAAAAAAAAAAAAAGTTGCCACGGGACTGATTGCTTTAAATTACATTTCCTTGAGATCCAACTGGCTCACACACTTGGCAGCCACAGAGACTGTACCAAGCTGATGTGCATTTCAACATCAGATTTGAGACACTTTTAGGAAAAGAAGGAAAACACTTGAAGGCAACCAATCAGCTTTAAAAGTTTTGTGGCATTTTTTAAATTCTTTCCCCGGAAAACAAGCACTGCGTACAAAGTTTTTCAAATTACATGCAGCATGCCAACGGCTTATAAGTAACACCCAAAAGTAGCAGCAAGGAGCTGGTAAGGGTAGCATGGTGATATTTTTCATTAATGATTCAAGATAGCCAGGCTTACATTTGAGGCAAAGGAGAAGACAGGAATACTGCTCTGATTAACTTGCAAAATAAAGCAGTATCTTGCAACCATCATTTTCACAATTAGTCATTGAATACATGCATAATTCCTGCAGATTTCAATTTGTTAACCTATTTGAATCGACCTATTTCTAAGAATAAAATTTTTCTAAGCAAAGACCTAAACTCACACAGGCCAAAGCAATAAAGATTTGGGAATAAAGGAGATGCCAGAAACAAGTGTATGAGAAACCAAAGCCTTACTACCCATTGGAGTGGGGGGAACTTTTCATAGGGAAGCTGCACAGAATCTAAAAGTGAGGGTAGAGAGCTTTACAATAGAAAAACTGGGAAACTTACTGTTTAGGAAAAAAAAAGTAAGACAGGGTCAGACCTTCTTAGGAAGAATTAGAGCCAAGCTAGTTTATATCCAATAGATTTGAAGGGGGAAGAGGTGGGAAGGCAGAAGAGGAACCGGGACCTTGCAAACCTGGCGGTGGCGACCCAGAGATGAAGAAACGTGACAGTAACACTGAGCAACCAGCTTTGGCAAGAGCCTGACATCTGTCTGGGGAGAAAAAGTTGCAGAATGCAGCTGAACCAGCCTGGCACTCGTTCGCAGATGCGGGTTTGGTTTTGGTTTGTTTTTTTTTTTTTTTAAAAAAAGCTAAATAAAACGCTTTACCCGTTTAGCTTGTATTCTCCAGGGCGATATGCTGCAGCTACTGCGGCTACGCGATTCCTTGCGTCAGGAGCAGACGGGGAGCTCTGGCACTGCCCGCCCAGGGAGCTGTCCCGGCAAGGACGAGCCCGAGCACCCGGTCAGCCAGCGCTCGGCCCCGCCGCGGGGTCCCGGGGCAGCAACAGAAACGCACCAGAAGAGGGAAAGCTGATTTTCTCACGGTACCCCGTTCTGCGGCGCTCGGAGCTGCGAGGGGCACCGCGGGGCACCCTGGCATGCACCGGTGGCCCCGCCGATCCGGCCAACGCGTGGACGAGCCTCTTAATGTTTCTTTTGAATGCCCTGAATCTCAGCTGTTACACGTGCATGAAACAACCCCAGCTCATCACGCTTTCGTTTGGATGCACGAAGTAACATTTTGAGGAAAAAAACCAAACAAAACAACGAAAACTTAGGGAACAAAACCTGTTTCCACTGTAGTGCTGATTGACGCACAAGGTCTATGGGGTGTGCTCAGGTAATTGTGGAAGAATCAGCTAGAAACAAAAGAAGCAGCAGCTGTGGTGCGTTGCCAGTCACAGCGTCGGTTCTGTAGCCCAGGGAGAGAAGCCAGAGAGTCATCAACATCTTGTGCTCCCATCTGCGGCATCAGAAAGTTATAATCACATGAGAGCCTCTGCACGCAGCCACAGGCAGGGAAGGAGGGAAGAAGGAACAGCTTCTTCATATTTGAACAACATAATGTAAACAAACTGAATGAGCATGTAAAGAGGTTTGTATCTCATAAAGCACAAAAACGTCCTCTTGGGCAGGGGTTATATTGCTGCCCCCTGCTGCTGGGAATTTGGGCGGTTCATCTGCCTAACGAACAGAAAAACGGGCTATTTGCGATAAAAATCTCTGATTACACCTAACAGTACTGTGGCCAAGAGCCTCGAGATACGTAACTCAGAAGTGAAGAAAGGGTGAACTCCTCGATTCTGCGAGAGGCAGGGACGACAGGTCTCGACCCTCTAGTGCTGGGTGGATTGGCTAACTCACATCAACAGTGCTCTGGGGCTGCAGCAGCCAGGGCAGCCTTCGTGGGCTCACTTCTCCCACTGCCAGCAAGGTGATCTGCTATCCATGTGCCGACACAGCCTTAACTGGAATAGCTCTTTATCTATATTGTGCCCAAACACTCAGGTATCACTATCCCTCACCAACAGTGTTAAAGGTTAAAGGAAAGTTAAAGTTCATGGTTAGGAGTACACTTCTACAGCTGGCTCTGACCTTGAAGCTCCGACTGGCCACAGGGTATACTATAGCGGCATAATTTGGGGTGACTGTGACCTTTTAAGTTGTCACTGAGAGGGCAACTGAATGCTGTAATCTCCCTGTGTTTGTGGACAAGTCTTTAATCTAACTTGGAAAATAATATATTCACTAGCTTGGTTTTGACAGAATATTTACTTGGAGTAAAGTTCATATCACCAGTGTGTAAAACTCAATCTATGCCTATGCAACTGCTCTTGCTTATAGTAATTCAGAGCTGATTATCTTTTAATGACCTTTGGAATAGCGTGAGGAAGTGGATACAACCCAAAGGGGTTGGACTCCAAAGGAATGTCTCTATAATAGGTAGATGATAGAGAATATAAAATCTTATCTGTGAATTTGCCTTGGGAAAACTGGCTCAGTTATCAGGAAATATACGAACCACTGTCACTGGCAGCAATTAATTCCTTATGAAACTAACTCCCTGAAAATTACTTTGCTTACATAGACCTTTTAAGCCCCTTGTATTCAGAAAGCTTCCTGGTGGGGGAAAATGCATTACTGTATCTAAAAATTGGTTGCTTTAAGTTCCTCTTGTGCATTTCCCTATGTGGAGGCTTTCATGGCTCCGATTTTACTACCTCAAACAACTTGTACATGCTGAGTTAGAAAAATCGCTATACACAGGCAAACAGCAGGCATTAAGTAAATGAGTATTCAGTACATTACCCAGACAATACAAAGCTGCCCACAAACCACACCTAAACGACATAGGAGCGGTTAGAATGACTGCAAGCAGTGTGGAAGGGTGGAGGGGCTTCTGAAAAGGGAAGAGCAGTAGCCCCAGTTCTCTTCCTTGGAAGAAAGGAATATATTTTTAGAAGCAGTTGCCCCAGCCTCTAAACCAAACCACAAGTATTTGTCAGTGAATATCCAGCATTTTCAGCCATTTCCTGTGATGAGTAGAATACCCAAGAGACTGGGTGGAAAGCACAAAATACTGCAAAAGTAACAATGGTGTTGGCGTGGTTTACTCCACAGGAGGACCTGCATGACGTCTTTAGGGCATCAGAGAACCACTTAAAATGCTGCAGGGTAGCTGCTCTCTCTTATTAGCATAACACACCCATTTATTCACACTCATAACTTGTTTGTTATAACTCATAACTGATGACAAACAAGTATTACAAGATATTAGGATGTTTTCTTTTGTATTTGCTTAGGTACAGCAATGTAAAATTGTTATTCAAATAATGAGTCACATGTTAGTCAGGATGGGAGGAACAGCAAAATAACATTTCCGTGCAACATACCAGTGACATGTCTTTGGCATGACAGATTTCAACACTGGGACTAATCAGCATATTTTTGTGTGTTGTTTTATAGCTACCAGAAGTTGCACACAGCTTGACAAAAGCTTTTGTGGGTGGTGATAGGAGTTGCCACAGAAGAACTTTCTCCTCAGGCAGTGAGGAATGAAGAACTATAAACTCTAAATGCTGATATAAAAGTAGCTTATCTTCAGGAGCACTAGGACAAGGATCACACCAGCAACCCAGGCTAACTTCCTGTCCTGTATTCTCGTGGACATCACAGAGACGTAACCTGGCCTTTCACATTGTCCCTGCTGCATATTTTCAATTTTACAATTTATCTAAGTTGGCTCCACACTTGGGCACAGGGAAGTGTGACTCTCTGCTACTGTATTAGTTCTGACACTTGTTGCATTAAGACTAAGGCCAATTTTTCCATTGCATTAAATTTGGCAGAAAATAAACCCTCTCACATTCCAAGTGGCATCAGATATCAGAGGGCTTGGGGGAGGCTGGGCTTATTCTGAGTGATAGCCAATTCAACACTAAGCAGCAGAAATGCAGGGCCAATGTGGCACTGTAATTCTGATCATGTTCAATAAGAACGACCATGTTTTTGAATTCACAAATAATCTGTCTGCACCCAACGAACTGGCCTAGAAGTACAGTCCTGTTCAATAAGTCTCACAGCCGGGTGCAAAACAGTGTAGTTTATTGAGTAACAGACATGCAGGTTCGGATCTGTGATATTGAATTTTCAGGGATACATACACTGTCTGCAGAAGCACATGTGAATACCTAAAATATGAGTAACACAGCCAGCGGTAAATACATTAAATTTTGAGATGACTGTATAGCTCTAAAAGTACGATCACAAACATGTTTGCTCTCTGAATTTCTTGAAGAAGCATTTAGTATAGCCAACTGTTCAAATCTAGGCACCCCTGTAGGGGAGAGGATAAGTACAGCCTGTCAACTATCCCAGGATACAAAGGTGGAATCTTCTCTGACCTCTTTCCCCACTTAAGATATAAATATATAGGCATAGATTCAATTTTCTTTGAAGCAGGAGCAAAGGTAATGTTACAGTTGATGTAATTTCACGTTTAGGTGGAGTTTGAGTGAGTTTATCATTAGCATATGTGGTGGTGTGAAAAGTAACATGTATTTTCAAGTTAATGAAGAAAAGTTAAGTGTTCAGTCACCATTTGGGTCATTCCCTTGGCTTAGTTTCAATTACCTGCATTGTTTTCAACAGAGCATGACCCCAACACCTCTGTGTCACTTCATCCTTTATTTCACATCCCCCTTACAGTGGTACACCAAGCTACCTCAGGGTTCCCTCTCCTAAGGCGTGCAGCCAGTTTGACTCTGATGAACTATAATCAGCACACGCATTCCTTGCTGAACTTTGTTTTTCAGTATCCTCTCCACACACCCCTGGCCCCCAAACCATTCTATAATTAGGCATTCTAAACTCAAGTTAGAAGTTCTCTTCATCTGAGTTCTGATTCATGGGCAAACTTGGATAATTTAACACTCCAAGGACACTAGAAATTTAAGCAGAACGTCTGTAAGACAGATTACAAATTAATTAATTTTGGGGTTTTTTTTGTGCCAGTATGTTTTCAGATAGAACTTACACAATATAAACAGACAAAGTGTTACCAACATGCATTAAAACAACTGTTTTAAGCCAAGCCCCTTATGCCCATATACTCTTCTGTGAATAGGAGCCTTCACTACATAAGATGTTTAAATCTGGACTCCCTACTCCCAGTAACACTTCCAGAACCACAGTAAGCATATGCAATTAGGAACAGAGGAAATTTACTTAAAGTTTTCTATTAAACACAAGATACTGCCAAAAAAGCCTCAAATCTCTGTAGCTTCTGCAACTGACAGAAGCAAACCTAAGAGCGAAAAGAATGTGGGAACAAGGTCAGCAGACAAAAATCTACATAATTTCATTCAATTCAAAGAGAGTTAGGCCACTATTAAACAGCTGAGGCACTGCTCCATTTATTTATAAGCAGAACAGACTGTGTGTATCACATACACTAGACATACCAGGATTCTTCATGTGAACACCACTTGCTTGAATCACACCACGTCATTTGGAACACATGCTCTAAAGGAACAGTTGCCACTGATGACACTGGATTCTCTATCACTATCAAAACATTCATAAATAACATTCATCCTCCATGCTGACACCAAACAATTTTTGTAGTAAGAGTGAAGCAGCAACCAGGGCCATGAAGGTGATTAGAGCAATGGAACAGGCTGAGAGAGTTGGGTCTGTTCAGCCTGGAGAAGCGAAGGCTCCTGGGAGAACTTATAGCACCTTCCAGTACCTAAAGGGAGACTACAGGAAAGCTGGAGAGGGTCTTTATATAGGGGCATGTAGTGGCAGGACAAGGGTGAATGGCTTAAAACTGAAAGAAAGCAGGTTTAGATTAGATATTAGGAAGAAATTATTCACTATGAGGGTGGCAAGATTGGAACAGGCTGCCCAGAAAATTTGTGGATGCTTCTTCCATCAAGGCCAGGCTGGATTAGGCTTTGAACTACTTGGTCCAGTGGAAACTGTACCCGCCCATAGCAGGGCAGTTGGAACTACATGATCTTTAAGGTCCCTTCCAAGGCCAAACCATTCTGTGATTCTATGAACTTCCTTTCCTGAGCATCATTATTTCTTCTATCTATTTTCTTTGCAGGTTTTCACAAGCTCTGTTCATTTGTTTTCAGTCTCATGTCTACACATCTCTTAGCAGTCTGAAAGCACTCAGAAAACTGTCCTTTTCTCCCTAAATATAAGAAGAAACACTCGATGCCCAAAAGCATACACTAAGGATGTTAATAGCTGATAAAGGGATCAGACTGGAACTTTGGAGGCAATATCACTTCCCAGCTAGTGAAGAGAAAAACAGTAGAAAGAGATCACTGAACACTGAACTACATTGATGCAGTTTTCCTGATACATCTGCCGTAGTGAGTCTTCATATCTTCTTTACTAAAAGGAAGGGGCTTTTTTTTATACTGCTTCTATATGGAATAAAAAAAAATTAGACCTTGTGTCTGAGTACCAACATGATTATTTTCTTTTTAAAAACATTCTTCTAGTGATAGTGAACTGAACATAGACAAAGTCAGAGGCACAGATGTGAGCAAAACACGCAAGACACAACTCTCTTTGTCCAAAGGAGCATCTCCACCAGTGGGCTGTGAAGTCTCACACTGTTTGCTCCCTGTGTCCACAATCCACCAGGGTCACTCAAAGGTTTTTTTTTCTGCAAGTCATCTAACAGTTAGGCATCAGCAAGTTTAGCAGATGCGCAGGACACACAGTTTCTAAGTTGTCTACATTTTGCAACTATAACAAACTATTGAATTTACTTTGTTTCTTTGAGAAATCTTCCCTGCTTTCAGCTACATTCTTCACATCATATTTTAAAGTGCACTATTCTGCACAGCAATCTTTTCCCAAGTGTCTTTACAGTCCTGAGTGACCTATTTGAGTTAGGAAGGTACATTAATATGGAAATAGAAGGAGGTTGCAAACTGGAGGAGTGCAAAAGTATCTTTAGGAGATGGGGAAAAAACCCCAAAACCCAAAGACCTTTGTTTCTCAACTCTATAAACAGAAATACAGAAGTTTGCTCATGCATGTCTTCCTCCAGGTGAGAGAAAACAGTGGGATTGCTGAGGATTGTGCTGTTTGGAGCACTGTAGCTACCAAGCACACACCACTTGTGAATCCCATGCAAGCTAGAAGTGATGAGAATGAGCCTAAAAATCAAATTAATTATAGCTGGTATATTAAAACCAGAAGCCATTTCTTACATGTAAGTCGTCATGTTATTTATCTATGAGAATTTGATTAAGTGAATTAAAGAACACAAATTTGCGATCTGTGATAAACTGGTATAAGAATAAAGACAAGTCCAAATGTCTCCCCACATCTTGAAATGGAAGATATTCTGGTTTGCATGTGTTTGACACTATTTAAAGCAGTGAAAAATCAATACCCATCCACTTTTTAAAAATAAGTCTAGAGAAATTAATTAGGTTTATGACTGATCCTACATATAAACAGCATTTTTAATCTTTTTTAAAACAGCAGCTGAGCAAGACTCATAATTTATGCAATGATTAATCTGTGCTGTGAACTCTGTGGACCAAAAAAGGTTTAGTGACTGTATTACAGCAGTACCTAGAGATCTCCAAACTGCAGGCAGGCATTTGCCAGGGAGTCTGAATGTTCCTAGAGAAAAACACTGGATGTTTGGGAGCAGCAACAATCCAGCCACACCAGAAAGTGAACAAGGAAAGGGTTATGTTGACTTCTGCTTTGAAAGCATGAAGGAAGCAGCAACAAAAACTGAAAGCTGTAGGCGTAGGAGTATGCAGGGCTAACTTTTTCAATGCCCCCATTGACATTCAGCCCAGGGAAGCCAAGGCCCACTGCAAATCAGGATTTGTAGCCAAATCTCCTGTGTCCAACCCCAATTGACTGGATTTTTTTTTCCTTGCTCCTTTCCACATCCCTTTTTTAAGTTAAAGAAGGAGATGCCAGCAACTAGTTTAAAAAAATATTCTCTGGAGTCATCTGAATAGATAGCAAAGACAACTGTTGTTATATAACATTTCATAAACTTTTTACTCTTAAAATCATTCCTTGCTTCCCTTCCCATCAAAAATGAAGTTTTGCTATTCTGATCTTCCTGAGACTCAGTAGTCTGGAGCTACACTTTCACCTCTACTAGCCTCCCTGCTCCCAGACATGCCAGCTATGTGAAACAACTCCTTTTCATCTAGTCTTTTAAGGGATAGGAAACACATGCTACACCAAACAACTCTTGTATGCCAGTGTTTAAAAGACTGTCTGTCTAGGAAAAGTCTTTAGTTTTACTTTCCTCCTTCCATGGAACACAGCCCTTAAATAATTTGCCACAACAGTCCAGCATGAAACTACAACAAGAGCACAGATCAACTTACTCAGATTGAGCTTCTCACACTAAAGTGCAGGGACAGAAAGCACCTGCGAGGGGGTACCTTTGTCTCCTCCTGTCTCCCAGGACCCACAACGATTGAAAAGCAGTATTTGAATAAAGAGCAAAAGGGCTTCTGATAGGGAAGGGAGTCCAAGGACGATTCAGAGTGATCGGAGCATCATTGTCACAACGGAAGTGATTGTTCTGAAGCTGAGAGCTTTTCCCCAGGGTGAAAATGCTTTTGTTTGTTTGTTTTAAGCAAAGTCTAAAACAAAGTCTTTAAACAAAGCCTGATTATAAAGCAGGCCTTTAGACAAGCCCAGCAACTGCTACAATTAAGTGATGCAAAACTTTCAGGTCCAAGTTCTTTATCTCAGCTGCCATGGACATCAGCAAGGGAGGAATGCTACTATGAACTCCAAAAGAAGAGCTTACAGTACTGCAGGATTGAAACTTCCATCACTGGACTGCAAGAAATTAACTTACAGGGAAGCATTAGAAAGCATGCCATTATTTTAATGGAAATGTAGGAAAGGTGCATATGCTTGTATTTGTGGAGAAGGTGCCTATTCTGTGAAAGAACTGCTTTCCCTCTGAAAGTCCATCATTAGTAATCACCACCAAACAAACCTGTATGTTTGCATGATGCAATTATGAGCATTAAAAGCACTGCATGTGCACAGTCAGAATAAGGAAAATCACTGTACTTACATGGGGCATTTGGCAGTGCTCTCTCAGTTGATGCGTTCTTAGAACAGGCAGATTTTCAAGAGATACAGGTTTTCATATTTCCAAAAAGGAGAGTATAAACATTTTAGAATATCAAAACCCTCATGAGCTTCCCTCATCTTTATATTATTTCTGGCTTTACAAGTTTCTAAGTAAGTGCAGCAATATAAAAATTCAAGTTTCTGGGCTCCCCTTTAAGAATTTGTATTTTCACCTCCCACAAGTGATTCTTTGTTCGTGCTCTGTTTCTACACATTACCAATGCAAGTACACCAACACACCCACTCCTCCTGTCCCATTTTAAGTTTTTGCTAGATCTTTGCTGGATCTTTGAAACTCCCCTGAAAACGAAGTGATCAAACATATTCCTACTGTACTCATGGACACTTTGCTCACAATTTACACTTGTGACATCAGTATCTGTGGTCAGCAGGCAGGGATTTAAAACATAGCCAGTTCAAAGTACCTGTTCATTTCAGAAACTCATTTTAAGATACCTTTCACAGTAATTTTTGCAGTGTTTTTTATTTTCCAATTTCACATACTCTTTGCTTCATTGACTCTAATTACAGTTGCAAGGGCCAAGAACTTTTCCTAGTCAACCTTCAAACTATAAGATGAACACAGAGAAACACTAGCAGTGAGTACTCTAATTTTCCAGGTTTCCTTCCATAATAGAGTTTAAAATAAAATCCATCTAAGGAAGGCATATTAAATGCTTGATACTGTCCTCCTGCAAGTAGTTTCCCTTGTTTGGGCCTCAGAGCGCACCAAGAAAATTAATGCCTATGCATTGAATATGTAGGGCCTCTGGGGAAAAAAGTGTCATGTCATAATGAAAACTCTGGTTTGACGTGACATGCACACAATTGTGAAAGTTGTTCAGCCTAAAACTAACGTTTCTTCAGCGTCCTATGTTGCAGGCCTAAGAACATTCCTTTAACAACTTGCATCTGTGCTCATTTCCTTAGAAGTCCACTAACAAAAATCTTCACAACTCGAATTCACGTTGATCCTTGCACAAACTACCTTGGATCAGAATGTGCCTCTGGTAACTTGAGCAGGGACTGAGTGTAAGAGCTGGTTGCTCTGCACCACAGTGCGATCACTAAGGTGACTGGTGGCACAGAAGGCCAAGACACATTGTTACTAGATTCTCCCTTTCTCCCCTAAAAGTTGTGAGGAGTCATTTCTATGCTCTTGGGAAAGCCCATTTTGCATCTGTAGTTAAATTTTAGCCCTTTCAGTTCTATTCCATCCATCTTCGTTTTGGTTTTTTTATTTTAATTATTTTTTACCCCAAACTCTTCTGTTCCAAATTTTGTCTCCAGTGGTTTCTCCTGTCTATGCCATCAGACCTAGTTGCTACAGCCTTACCAACGCTCCTTGTCAGCCTGACTCCATCTCTCCTTCCTGCTCAAGTACCCCTTGTTAGATCACACATCTGGTCTGAAAAGCTTCCTGCTCAGAAGGAACAATGACTGGAATAGGCTTGGAAAGAAGACACTGTCCCACCCATCTATAGGAATAAACACTGTAGCTGTCTGCATCAAATGAGAAGTGTAACTCCCTTCTACCTGAATCGCAGTCTTCCACACCTTCCTACACTCTCCCCTTACTTTTGCTACTGGAAACACTCTAGCCCAGTCCACAAAATAATCAGAAAAATAGGGACAGCACCACATACACTGGGGAAAACCAAAACAACTCAGACACTTTAGTTTGTATATATACAAATAATTTTGCAGAACCTCATACATCAGCCAAACATTGGCAGATTTCTATGCAGTTTCTGTCAAAGATCAGTTCTTAGTAAAATTTAAACCCCTCAAATTCCACACCACAGCCATCTTCTCGGAGGCAACACACTTTACATCTGCTTCATCCAAATTCAAGTTCTCTTTAGCAGAGAATAAACCATTGTGCAACGCCTGTGGGAAATTTTAGTCAAAACAACTCGGATGGGCATAAAAACCAGAACTGCATGTGCAACACAAAAAGATGAGGGTCATCTTAATCTGCGAGTGAGATGAGGGTCATTTTAATCTGCACAACACATTATATATGAGGGACTCAAAACATCTTTTTACATGTACTGTTGGTTGCAGTGACCAGTTTTACTTTAGCAACTCGCTTTTCTTCATCTCTGCTTTAAAATAACACCTCTGTACTTCCACAAGCATTCAGTATATAGCTGAGAATTACAGTCAATATTTTTACAGTAGTGAGAGCTTATTTATATTAAATCACAATGATAACACTAGCAACTAAAGACTAATGTTTCAACAAAAAGTTTCCAGGCTCCCAGAATGACTTTTAGATTTGTCAAGAAAAGATTAAGCAACAGCAATTCATGTGATTCATGGTCACAATATTGGTTAGACTATAGTGCCTTTTCATAGGAACATTACAAAAGCTTAAAAACATTAAAATGTATACATATATTCCTAGAAAAAAAATGAAATACTAAAGGATGTGTGGTGAAACAAATAAAATCTTTATTGAAATATTGTAGCACCAAGTATAAAAACAGTAAGATATAAAAGAATCCTATTAAGCTTCTCCATAACAATTCCATCTATTTTATAAATACAGTGATGTGTGCAAAACTCTTGAATTTTCACTTGGAGAAATAGCTCATGCTGTTGAAATTCACTTGTGATGACACATGCTTGGTACTATCTGCCATCTGCCACTGAGGAGATCAAATCATCAGTGCTATTAATTAAAGCTGAGGCAAGATTTTGTAATGTGAGATGCATTTCTTAAAGTTACATAGCAAAATACTGTAATTTAAAAAAATATAGAAGTAGTAAAGGAATTCAGAAGTGCTGAACAAGAACAGACCTAAGCGAGACAACAAGCACTCAACCCTGACCCTGCCCTTTGAGCGCAGTGTGTAACTCGGGCCTCACCTGCTGCCATACCGGAGCTATCAGGGCCCCCTCGTGGTCACGACATACACGATAATCGGAGCTGCTCTTGTCCCACTGCACCTGCAGGTTTATAAAACAAGCCAAGCCAAGAAAAGCATCCCTGTCACTGCAGCTATACAGAGTGTATTCTTGGGGCACAAGAACCTTCCTTACAGGCAGAGACTGCCCTGGGGTTTTCCAACCCTTATGAAAGGCCAGAGACACCTTCAGCATTTAAATTAAACTGTAATTTGTACATATTCCCATATTGAGTTAATTTGGAAACTCAGAGCCCAAGACACTATTTCTGCAACACTGTACAAAAGTGAGCACACGGGAAGCAAAGAACAGGCTATGTCTCTAGTTACAATACCAGTCCCCAACCTTAAACAGCTCAGGACTTGATACCATAATGGTATCTTAAGCATTTAGCAGATGAAATTTTCTCTCTTGAGTTTGCCCAGTCTTTTTCTCAGGCCTGTGAAGAGATTTCAGCATTTCTAACTCCTGCATTAAAAGAGGCAAGAGATGTTCTCATTAGAGGTAGCATTTCTCAGTTGTGCATGTAAATAGATGTACATAAAATTATGCTTCCTCTTTAATATTGAAAGACCAAGCACCACTACCATGTGCAAATAAGAAAGAAGGATCTAAGAGATTTTGATCAGACAGAACAGTTGCAAGCAGCCTGCTTCTCACAGAGAATAATTCTGCTCCTCTATACAGAAACCATACCATATAGCCTTGCTTCAGGAGACTATCACAACTCACAAAGCAGAGTGAGAAAAGGCACATAGTGAGATCAATGCCATTAAGAAGGAAGCTTGAAATCTAAAGAGTGTCTCTTTTAAAGGCCCATATTCAAGCTTGAACATGATCTTCCGTTTTACTTGTTAAAAGTGGGGCTCAGACATTTTCCCTTTGACAATTACCACAAGGCCTTCTCTGCTAAAGGCATCCTTACATGATCTAAGTCAAAAAACTGCCTTAAACCACATTTATTCACCATCAGCTAAACTGATGTAGGCAATTTTGTATGTATTCTTCACCTCTGTCCTTTCTGAAATGGACTGTTGCATTTTAAAGCTAACAGACACCCTCCTGAGAATCCACTATAAATCCATGGATATTATTTAATTACCCTCCCAGTTCAGAAACAAACTTGCTTATAAATCTCCAAGTTAGATCCAAAACAGGAAGTTAGATACAGTTCAGATGCCAAAATGATTTTCTACATAAGAAAAACCCCCACAACATTTCTACATTTCTGCTGCTTGTTGCACAACTTTTTCAAACTAGCTCATCTTCCAAATAACCGAGAACTTTTCACAGATGTGTCTTCAGCGTTCACAGCTTAGACAGTCCAGAATTGTAGGTACAATTTAAGTATTCATAATGCTCTCAAAACTGAGCACCAGCCTTGGTGCTGCCAGATGTTGTCTTGATGGTACGTTGAAATTATTTGCCTTGCTTGCAGAACAGCTGGAACTGGAAGCCATCCCATAAAAAACTTCAACAAACAAAAAAGCCCACCTAAATAGAGCTCAATTGTTAGGACACAATAAGGGAATTCATTTCCAGTCACTATCACAAGTCAGAATGGCACACACATATCAGAATTGAACATGATGAGGTGTCCTGTTCTGATAAGCTGAAATAAGACTTTTCTTTCACACCAGCTAACTTAGCTCTCCTCTTTTTAAAAAGAAACCAAAAACTTTCTGCTGACAGTATCATTCTTGGATGCTCACCTCCTTGTACACTGTGCAAGAACATCAAACCACCAATTTATAACTAATAATTCTGTTCAGCAGAATGCCTGAAAGTAAATTAATTTAGGACTGTGAGCATTTAAGTCCTGCAGCTTGAACACTGGTGCTTTTATTAGTGTTTTCAAAATAAGGTGGTAGGTCTTCTAACAGGAACATCATCAAACTGTCAAGAGTCTTATGGGAGTTCCATTAATATTTCTTCTGAACAGATGATTTAAATCATTATCTGGAAAATACAAGAAGTTTCACTTAGACTGATAGAAGATGGGACCTGGTGACATAATTATTTGTTTCTAGAGTGTACATGGGCTAATTGTTCTGAGTCTTATCAGCAGGGAAAAGTGTTTATCCACTAACAGACTGATGTATATTGCATAATCCAGAAGCATTGACCACACTAAATATTTTACTGTGAAAAGCATTCTGTTAAGCTTAACATTATCCCACAGGCCAATCTCACAAAACTGCAGTGAGTAACTACAAATTCAGGTACTTCTATTTAACACTGACTTCTGAGAAGCTTTCTAACATTTATAGCAGTTTTTCAGTGTTCAGCAGACATTACTTTATTTGCTAAACAATATCAGACTGCAGAATTGCTCTTACTGTTGATAGATCAATAATGACATGGGTAAGTCATTATCTCCGTGGCAACAGAATGGCAGCTGTTGGAGGAATATTGCGCATGTTGCTGCTGCCTCTCTGACAGGCCATGCCTCGGCTTCCTCACACAAGGTGCTCTCTCTGCAAGCCTGGTGTGCCCAGAGTACCAGCAACCAAGGGCACCTCTTGGACTACAGAGGATTAAACTACAGCTGTGGTTGGTTACGTTACACTGGAAAGAGCATATCCTCACAAGGGTTTATCACACTTGAGCCTGGTGTCCTTATGTCACTTATTTCTAATGAACCATCCCCTTGCAGAAGTAGCTAAGACAAAACTCAGGAAGGCAAATACCAGAGCCCTGATCATAGCCAAATATTTTGTTGAAAAAAAGCATTTAGTTGCCTTTAAGAATAGATATCTTTAATCAATTTTGATTTCATTCCACTCTGACTGCCCAGGATCTAAAAGTGGCAGGAGTCTTTATACTTGATTAAAATGACAAAACAGACCACTTGGGCTGTTACACTTAACACCTGTTATGTCTCTGTATATTCAAACAGTTCAACAAACAAAAACATAGTTTTGCTCCTCATAAGTTACTGTGGTTTCATCTAGCAGGAACTGGACACATTTCCTCATATTACAAAACCTTCACCACGTTAATCCCAAGACTTTAACCACAGAGAGCAAACACTTCTGTGTCTTTGTCAGCATGAGCGAGCCCAGCTTGTGATGATCTACTGAAATCAAAATGTACTGGCACACAAAATACAGTGTTCATCAGCTAAAACACATGAACTTTGCCTTCAGATTAACTGTAGAAAGTACTTCATAAATACATCTACTTTCAAATACTGCAGCAACACTTTTATTATTCATAAGATATTCACACGGGATGATAAAGTACAAGTTTGGCACAATTCCCTTTGGAGCATGTTCTAATTAAATTTAAATAAAAGGCAACAGAAGTGATGCCTAAGGGTGATTTCATAAAAAACGAAAACAAAGTTGTCACTCAAGCATCAGCTGGATACCACAAAAAAACAAGAACTAGGCAAGCAATTCTTCTGAATGCTGCAGACAATCTGTTCGTTTGTAAAGCTCTCCCAGGAGCAGAACTGGATGGGAAAAGCTCTTTTCCTTACAAATGCCAGCAAGAAATATGACCATTAATATATCAAGAGTCCAGATGTTACAATGTAAATTCCTACTCAGAAATACACTTTGACTTGTTACTTGTGAGACATTGTATTTTAATAACGGAAGAAAACTTTTCAGCATTTTTCTTCTACTTACAGCACGGGCCCTGGTGTTTTAGGAGACCTCCATGCTCTGCGCCAAGTTCTTGGAAAGAAAACTGGAGCTCAGGCAAAGCTGGCTGCACACGGCCATCTGCAGGACACGCTCCAAATCCGGCACTTCTCCGGCTAACGCTGGGCAGTTCTGTCCGTGTTCCAGCACCGACCGAGCCACCCTTTGCACAGGCAGCCAGCCCAACCTCGCCCCATCTCTCCACCCCGCAGCCACCCCTGCCAGCTGCTCCGGGGGCAGACCGCGATGTGCAAAGCTACTCGGGTCTCCTCTCCCGGCGCTACAGCCAAGCGTGCAAAGAACGAATATAAGGCTGCTTCCTCAGTGATATATAATTATAATAATATACAAAATCGCCCGCTTAATCCCACCAAAAGTTAAGCAGGGCGTGGCAACGAGCGCGCACCCGAACCCGCCGCACACGCGGCCGGGCCCACAGCGCAGCGCGGCTCCCGCAGCCCCTCCTGCCCGGCCCTTCCAGGGCCTGAAACACGCCCGGCCCCGGGGAGTTCCGCCGCACCCCGCGCTGCCGGCGGGCGGGAGCCCAAACCCATCCCGGGGCTCCCTCAGGGGCCCGAGGGAGCGGCAGAGCACAGCAGCGGCCGTGCAGCGAGGCCTCCCGCTCCGCGGAGCCGGCGGGGGGGATGGCGGGCCTGGGAGGGCAAGAGCGGCCCGTTCCCCGCCGCGGAGGGCAGGAACGGTACATGTGCCCCCATGGAGGGCAAGAACTGCACGTTCCCCCCTCCCGGGAGCGCAGGAACAGCACCGCCATCCCCCGCCGCCGCCACCCGGAAGCGGAAGGCACCGCACGGGATCATGCGNTGTTCATGAAGGGCAGCCCGGCGCAGCCGCTCTGCGGCTTCAGCAACGCCGTGGTGCAGATCCTGCGGCTGCACGGCGTGGAGGATTACCGCGCCCACGACGTGCTGCAGGACCCCGACCTCCGCCAAGGTCAGCGCCGCCGCGGGCCGGGGTCACCCCTGGGCGCCGGGCCGGCCGCGGTGCGGGCAGAGCCGGGGCAGGCCGGGGCTGCCTCAGCGCCCCTGCCCTCTTGGCAAACCCGTGACTTGCCCCTGCTCGCCTTGTTGGGTGCGCTGGGCCGGGCTGGGTGTTTGAAGGAGGAGGCCTGAATGGCGGGGAGAAGCGCACCGGGGCTGGGGAGGGGGCTGGAGCACGGTCGTACGAGGAGTGGCTGAGGGAGCTGGGGGTGCTTAGCCTGGAGAAAAGGAGGGTCGGGGGGACCTCATCTCTGTCTACAGCTCCCTGAAAGGAGGCTGTAGCCAGGCGGGGGTCGGTCTCTTCGCCTAGGCAATCAGCAGTACAGGAGGACAGGGCCTTAAGCTGCACCAG
Organism: Sclerurus mexicanus; assembly: GCA_013396755.1. Classification (NCBI taxonomy): domain Eukaryota; kingdom Metazoa; phylum Chordata; class Aves; order Passeriformes; family Furnariidae; genus Sclerurus; species Sclerurus mexicanus. The sequence goes on along the minus strand of VWZF01001679.1, from coordinate 151,100 downwards.
GGGAGGTTTAGGTTGGACATCAGGAGGAATTTCTTCACCTAAAGGGTAGTTTGAGACTGGAATGAGCTGCTCAGGGAGGTGCTGGAGTCATCATCCTTGGAGGAGCTTAAGGGAGAACTGGACATGGCACTGAATGCCATGACCTGGTTGACATGGTGGTGTTTGGTCATAGGTTGGACTTAATGATCTTGAAGGTATTTTCCAACCCAGATGATTCTGTGATTCTGTTTGGGTGTTCGTGCAATTGAGAGTGTATCACAGAGATGTGCCATTGAGGTTGCTGTGTCTGGATACCCAAGTTAGGTTTCTGTGACCTCCCTATTTCCAAGACATCTCGGTTATCAGCAGGACACAGTTCTGTGTGTGATGTGACTCTTGGAGATCAGGCTCTTCCTGCCATGCTGCCTTGCCTAGTTCGTAGATACAGAGCTGTGTTAGAGACCCCTGAAGTTCTTGGTTATCAGGTTTTGCCTTCCCTGTCAACAGTATGGTGAAATTTCATGTATGGCTTGGACTTGTACTACTTGATTCCCAGCTGGTACTCCCTTCTGTGGTTCTTTTGATAAAGTAAAAACTTATGCTAATCATTTGCACAAGAAATATTTAGTAATAGTTTCACCATTATTGCTCAAGTGGTACTAGCTATTCTATATAAGGGTTTTTTTTGCTAGTTGTAGAAAGCTAGTACTCTGTTCTGGTGATCCTTTTTATCTTACCCTCTTCGATATGCATAGCTGACTGAGGGGTTCCATTTGAGAAAGTTTTAAAACAAAAAAAAAAAACACACAAGTACCCAGTAATTAGTCTTGCAGGTGCATGGCATTAACAGTTCTTGTCCAGAATACACTAAAATGTGCTTTAAAGCCACATGCTGGCATGTATCCGGTGACTTACTTACCCTGTGTCATCTGACTCATTTTGGTGTCATCTGACTCTGTTCTTCTTTAGCTTTTAGCTGGAAGGCTGACTTTTTCAGTCCTTGCTTGCTTTTCAGTTCACAGGTATAATAGTTGCTGTGGTATAGAAACTGAGATACTGCAATTTCCGTGTGATGACATCTTAAGTTAATGAATGTTGGTTTTCTTCAAGTAAATCTCCTGCCTTTGGCAGGTGAACAAATTGTGGTAGTTTTCTGAGCTTTATTTACATACCTGAATTTATTAATCATATGGTTTACTAGAACAGACTCATAAACTAAAAAGACGGAAACAAAACCTTGAAATCAAACCCATCAGCATTTCACTTTTGGTTGAGGGGGCTTTTCTGAGCCCTTGGATGAGCAACGCATTTTTAAGTTTTAGTCTCTGGGGACTTGACCACATGAATACTTAGTATTTTCTTTGTATGTAGCAGGAATATTTTCCTTCTGAGCGCATTCTTCCTCCACGTGAACTTTGACTTCTGCTGAGTGTTCCAAGAGCTTATTGCCCTCCTTGCTACCATAGCTTTAAATTGAAATTAGTATTTTGATTCAGACTGTTTGGCTAAGCCATGCCTGAATGCAGTTATGGAGCATGCACTTGCACAATATCCTGCTGATTCCCAGGTGCTTAAAGAGGTGGTTCTGTTCCCTTCCATGCACCAGCTCTGCCACCTGTCCAGCTGTATGGAGGGCCAGCTCAGTTTATTAACTGGAACACTGAGCGTGCAAGCATCAAAAGATGCTTTCCTAGGATCTTTCCTTAAAAGATGCTCTGTTAATGTAATCTGCACTGCAGGGTAGTGAGGTGATACAGAACCTTTAGCGGTGAAAATATCAAATACATCAACTACAGACTGATCTGCAGGAAGATTGCTGTGTGTGAGGTGGCCACCAGCTTTGTATTCACCTGAACGTAACTTAAAGGTTGGCATATATGTGTGTTTATACATTTGTCGTAAGAGCAGCTTGTTGGAGAGATGGCAATTCAGGTAAATCTGAAGTACTTGTTGGTTTCTTGCCTGTATCTACTGAAACACCTTATTTTTAGATAGTTACAGTTCGATTGCTGGAATGTGCTCTGTGCTAAAATATGGCAAGCTATAAAACCAGTACAACTCCCCTACTTGCCTCTTCACCTAAAAGCATGCTCAGATCTGTGAAACTAAAGTTACTGGTACTTCTGAACTTGAGCTGAAGATGTGCTTCCCTGACACCAATCTGTCCTTATTAAAGCTTGGCATGCTCTTGGACTCCATGGCATTTCAGGTTTCTTGAGGCTGACTCTTCCAGAAGTTTTCCTGCTCTCAGTTAATGGACAGCATTAGTCTGGTTCAGGTCACTATGGTGGCAGAGAAGCTGGGGATTACGTACTGGGAAAGTGGTGGTTTAAACCATTGTGGTAGTTCACCCTACCCAGCACAAAGGTATTTAAAGCAGCTTGTCCAGCTGAAATGCACGCACACAGAGCAGTTGAGATTGATTGTATTCTTGTTCTTATCTGAAGTTGGATAGATCCTTGAAAGTACTATCAGTGCTTATGCTGTTGGGTCCTTGAAGAAAATATTTCTGTGAAAAAATTATTGGTGTTACCTTGGAGTGCTTGTTAGTAGTAGGTTTATTGTGTAGAACCCTTGGTTCTCAATTCACATTTACCATTGCAATATCTTAAGAAAAACAAACCCTTTTTCTTATCTGCTCCTTTGTGTAGGATCATGCTTAAGTATGTCTTAATGTTGGAACTCAGTTTTTCATTGAAACTTTTATGGGTTAAAATATCTTTAGCACAATTTGAAAAGTTTTGAGCACTCAAAGGCTAAAGAGCATTTAAGAAAAGTATTGCTAAATACAAGTTGACATCAAAGCTTAAAATTTCTGCAAACCGTGTCTAAATAACTGGTTAGATTTTAATGAAATTCTAAGGAAGAAATTACAGCTGGTGATGACGAAGGCTAGCTTAGATGGTTATGGGTTCCCTTTGCCTTGGTGTATGTGCTAGACTTGCTATTTTGGACTTTCGAAACTTTGATTGTCCAAAAAAATCTTAGGTCAGAATAGAATATTTTAGCTGACATTGTACTTTGTGGTTAGGAATACTTTGTTACAATAATTTTTTTTCTGGGTCGCTATTATTTTAATGGATTTTTTTAAAACACATTGGTATTTTACCAAGGGGAATTACTAACTCTATTGCATCTTTTATACATTAAATCCCATTGTATATTTGTGCACTTAGATATATTTATTAAAAAAAGAGAACAGTGTAAGTTCCAATAAAGTAATCATAATTTGCTTATATGGTTATTTCTGCCTGAAATATTTTGGGGTGTAGCTTTACAGTCTTTAGAGGTTAAAACGTTTTCTAAGGAGAAAACAAAAGTTCCCTTGTGCTTTCAGCTATACAGGTGTAATAGTTGTTGTTAGTAGTTTGACAACTATGCTAAAGTTCACACGTGGGTGATAGAGGGTTGACTTCCGAGGTGAATGGGCTCTGAAATTGTGAAAAGGCACCTCTATTGTCTGTAGGCTTAAATTTTCTATATGGGCTTTCATGCATATGGCAGAAAAATTCCAGGCATTGCATATTGAAAATAAATAAAAATGTTGAATTCAGAACTTGTTATCTAATTAAATTCTGGTGGACATGATATAAAAGCATACCGGTGTAGGATTTAGCTGTTTTCTCTACTACAGAAATAATGGCTTTGTGTGAAGGGTCATTTAAAAAGTGGCAAGTTAGGTACAGTGAGTCTTCTGTATAATTTTTTGTGTGATGCCTTTAAGTGTAAGCTTGGTTTCAATGTGTACCAGCTGACTAGTTTGTATTTTTGGGTGGTCTTACATTTGTTTTCTATGAAGTAAAGTTTTAAACTTCTATTCTCTACTTTATAATTGTGACTCGAGCTCTGTTTTCTTTAATGAGTACTTTTAAAGAGACTTCACTTCAGCCTTTGTGCCCCTCCCATGGGCTGTAAGGTCTGGCATAGAAAGATAAAGCAATTGGAAATTCATAAGGCCTCTACAGGGGTGAATGTATCTTGCAGTTGAAATTGCAGGAGGAAGTAAAACTATGAATTCAGTAAGAACACGAAGTATTTTTAAAGTCCCTCTGGGAAATATAGAGTTCTCAGTATTTTTCAATGCTTCTCATTTTTGTAATTGATTGAAAAATCATACGTGCTTAGTTCCTGGGAGGGAAAAGAGACGCTATGTTTTTCCAGCTCCTGTTTGAAGTCAGTATGGGAGCTGACTCCATATCTTTCAACCCACAGTTTTGAGTTACAGTGAGAACCAAACCTAACACTAGCACAGGTTTTTCTGATAGTGCTCCTGTTATATAGATAAATTTTTGCCTTAACGTGAAAGAAATTAAAATGTCAGTAGTACTGTCACGTGGAAGCAATGCATTCCTTTTAAAATGTCATTCTTTTTGGAGAGGGGGAAAACCCTTAATATTTTTTTCTCTCCATGTGCAGGAATAAAAAACTACTCCAACTGGCCTACTATCCCACAAGTGTATCTGAATGGTGAATTTGTTGGTGGCTGTGATATACTCCTCCAGATGCATCAGAATGGAGATCTCGTAGAAGAGCTGAAGAAACTAGGAATCCGTTCAGCGCTTCTGGATGCAGAGAAAGACCAAGAGAAAAAGTGAAATGAGCAAAAACAAACAAAAAAAAAAGTGCTGTGACAGGAATAAAGCAAATCTTTGATAAGAACTTGTTACCAGTAAAGCCTTATGTACTTTAGGACAAAGAAGGCATCTTTTTGAATTGACACTAAGTGAATGTCTCTTAGTTCATGGTAAATGTAGTGACCTTGATATAATGATTTATGGATATTGTGGGAATTTTAGTATAACCACTGCACTGTAAAACATACATTGGTGAAAATCATTGTTTTGAAAAAGAAGTTCACTTCTAAAAGCACTCTCTTCTAGATTGAGGTGGGAGTAAACCAAAAGAACTAATAGTATTTTTATGGATTTTGAGTGTGTTTCTCTGTTCCTTGATACATGAACTTACACAGTGTTTGCATTTCCTCTCTTCTCTTGAAAAAGTGTTGAATAATAGTGCATCAGTTCTTCTGTATAACTCCTGGTGATAAGACTTCTTGAGAGCCTGTAAAACTTGTGCAATCACATACAATATAGGAGAACAGTTTTCCAACAATCTAGGAGGAAAAAGATTGAGTGTGCATGAAATATACTTTTATTCCAAAGGGTAAAAATAAACAGACTTGTACAAATACATGTATAATGGTCATTATTACTTTGTAACTTTCTGATGGCTTTTAATACTGCTAAGCATTGTGCCTAAATATTTTATAAAACCTTTTCTACCTCTTGCAAAGCAGCTTTTGCCCCTGCTTGTATAATTTGTGTGTTGTAGTTCCGTGTTAGTGTTAAAATGTGGGAATTGTTTCAGGCTTCAGTATTCTAGCTTGAAATAGTGCAGGAGAATACTTCAGTTATTACTGTAGTCTTGTATTATTTGCTAGTTACTAATTTATCTATTTGTTGTGTTTCCAAGTGTTTTCTCTCCTGACTGCTGTGCTCCAAAGAATACAGTTTTCAAACATGGGATTTACAGATGAAATGTTCCTGTGGATACAATGAGTGCAGCAGAGAGGCTACTGAATATATAAATATTTCTTTGTGGAAAGTCTCTGAAGTGCTCAGTATCCTTTCTAACCACAATTCCCTAAATGAAAACAAATTATATTAGCCAGTGTAGCTTCAGCTCTATAGCAATACTGCTAAGATTGAAATCTAACCAAGATGTTTTTAAATGCAGATTACTTTTATTAATATAAACCAATTTGCATGTGTTTTAAGCAAATGGTTGGAAATAAACTGTATTTTATTTTGATTGTCTACAATAGTTGTTCTTTATTTTAAATGACTAATGAAAGTGATATTACTTTTGATTTGAAACCTGAGTTGTTTTCCACTGCATAGGATAGAAAATGTGTTTTGGAGAAAGAAAAAATTATGAATGGTCAGTGGAAGAGGAGGACAGGACTAGAACTTGTAGACAAGAGATTTGTTGCAAGTTTCAGTTCGAAATCTCTCCTGCCCACTTGAGAAAACAGTCAAGTGGAGAAACTGCATTCTTCACAGAATCTGCCAGACTGATTACTGTAAGCTTACTGTACAGTTTTAATGCAGTCAGTATCACCAGGTTTAAATACAGTGCATGTGTTCTCTGTGTATTCCCTTGTTCCTGACAGCTGCCCAGTGCCAGTGGAGGTGACTGAATGGCCACTGTGTATGAATAAGTTACACTCGGGGGCAGTCACTTGTGGTTTTAGGCAAGGAGATATGAGTGCATGACTTTTTCTGTTCATACACCACGTTCATGAAATAATGCCAAGCTTTAAGTATGGATGAAAGTTAGTTCTGAGCATTTGAATTAAAATTAAAGGAGCTTTGTTATGGCTAATCTTTCACAAGTAATTTTTGCCATTCTCCATGTAAAACCATGTTTAGAAAAATAAAATTAATTTCAAAAGTCTGCTTATTTGTGTTAAAAGACCCATTGAAATGAATGTACTCAGTAAACAAAGAACAAGGTAATGAAGAAAATTTAATTATTTTCTGCTTCAGTGGTTAACTCTGAGTCTGGTTGCTAAATAAATATATTAAAAAACACCCTCCAAATTTGGTGTTTCATAGATCTCTACTCTTTATTCTTCTGTGCAAGTTGAATATTTTTCAGTAGTATCTGCCAGTAATTTAACATAAGGGGAACTTTAGCATTGTCAGGTGGTCTTTCTCCTCTAAGCAGCAAATTATTTTTCCCAGCATGAGTTCCTGCTTTTAACAAAACTATGGAACTTTTTCTTTCTCTACTTTCTTCCCCTCCTTAGTTTTTAATTATTTGGCTAAAATTTTGCATAACATACATAGTAGTGTTTATATCAATCCTTTGCCTGATTGGAACATGTGATTGAGCAAGTAAGAGCAACAGTGATTCCATAAAGTGTATGTGACCAAGCCAGAGGCTGAGTATAGAAACTGGGACTTCTGCCTGCATTCCCATTCAAGCCATACATTTCCAACCTCTGTGTGTGTGAGCAATTATTTTACATATGCTCATGTTTATCCAGTTGCAACTAAAAAATCACCATCTTACATTGTAAAGCTTCAGATGCTCACAAAAAGGTTTATTTTTCTGTTGAAAGTATTTTCCCTAAGAAACTAGTTCTCTGTTGGCTTGATCATTTTAGAAGGTGGGCAGTGTTCTGCACTCTGGTCATCATCATCTACTGTCCCTCAAGCTACAGGGTGCATGTGCTTCCAATCCTAAAGGGATGCCTCTGCAAATGAGCTGGTTTTTTTGAGGAAAAAAATTATGCCTCTCCTTGAGGAGAGATTTGCACCTGCTTTTTTCATGAACTTTGGCAATGAGAGAAGACAACTGGTAATACTGGAGTATGGGGTGACAATCAGTGGATGTACTGAGCTAATGCTGGGGTGCTGGAAGGATTCATGAGGATCCCTGGTCAGGAGGATGTGAAGGGGTCTGTGGAGGAAAATAACATTTTTAACCCCAGGAGGAGCAGCTTGTCATAGGAGGTGAAGGAAAGGATGGGGGAAAAAAACACTGGTACTGCTGCTTTTTCCTCCCGGATTCCTCTGCTGCAAAATGAAGACCAAAGAGGTAAGAGTGGTCAGGAACACTTCTATTGGGAAGGCTGACTGATGCTGCTGAAAAGGACAGCCAAGAACAAAGATGGGAAGCTGCCCTGGCCATCTTTGGTGAAGAGAGAAGCAAAGCTGCCTGGTTTTGAGTTTGATCTGCTGGGGTCAGGCAGGTGTCAGGGCTGTGCATCAGCGTTGCCACCTGCAGGGCTTCTAGAGATCCAGATTGCGTATATGGATCTGCCAGCTCCAAAATCCCACACAGTCCTATTCCTGCTCTTTGTTCTCTAGTGTGTTGCACTGGGCAGGTGTTCTGGATGGCTGCTCCTCCAGTGAGATGCTTCTGGACCCATTTTGGCTGCATTCCCCTGCTGAGAGCTTACAGCGAGATGTATCTAAATGCATGTAAACTGTTATGTAGGATTGTTATTTTATTATTAGAGGGTTGTAGTATGAATGTATGCTGAACTGGAAACCATTATCATAATTATTTACATTTTATTCAGAGGATGCCTTTGGTGTTCCTGTGCTAAAAGGCTGATCTGAGTGGACCCATCTATTCACCATATCATAATTTAAGATAATACTTTGCATCTTCTAACACTTCTTGTGCCTTACATACAAAACAAGGTGCTTTGGTTTAAGCAAATGGGATTGTTCATATTCCAAAGATGATCTGCTGTCCCAAACCTTCACCAAAGTTAGGGTTTCTTTGCTTTTCTGGAACTAGTCCTGGTGAGAAGCAGAAGGAAGCAGGTTACAAACACTTGTGCTGCTAATATTGATTTGGGAGAACTAAAATCAGTTAAGCTAAAAGTTGTTTCCCTGAGAAAACAGCTGTTAACAGCTCAGAACATGTTAGTGGGTTACATGTTTCTCAGCCTAATGACTTTTTCCTTGCATTAATTTTGCTAGCAAATGTTTGGATGTGGTCAATATTCTTCCTTGCTTGTCTGCTCTAAAAAAAATAAGTTTATAGCATCTAAATGCCCTGAAATATGCACCTTCATTTTAGGTCTGACAACACGGAGGCTTATTTTCACATTCTCATAGCGTTCTGTGGTTTTCTTTAAAAACTGGGCTAGAATCTTTGGCAGGACTTTTCTGGGAGCCTGTCAGTGCTAACAAAGTGCATGAAAAACAATCAAGTGTGGAAACATGAAATGAAGGAATCGTACCATGGAAAATCTCCTGAGCTGGGACCAAGAATGCCGGCAAGGCCCTGGCAGTGCCTGCATCTAAGGGCAGAGCTGGCAGCTTGAGCAATAAATTCCTGACTAATCTGATTTGCATGCCCATTCTGCAGAAACCAGATCCTCTAACACAGGAGTTTTCAACATCCGTATTACAGGATTGTGTAAGAAAAAAACACTCATTAGTTACAAGATATATATTACTTGTTCGAGAATCTGTGAGCAAAGGTTGAAAGATACGAAGAAAAGGTAAAGATAGTTGAAAGGGTTTGGATTTTTAATGGTTCTGGGTGGTGGCTTAAGCTTGCTTTTTAGTTGAAAGGGTTGAGATGAACACACTGGGCTGTTGTTCATTATTTGATTTTGACTTTTTCATTGAGATGCTGCTTGTTTCATTCAATAGCTCTCTCTTAAAGTGCTGCTGTCTCTGATGTGGCCTGATCATGGCTATGGAAACTCCTCACTGATTTAACTACTTGAGGCCTTTCCTCGAATCTCCTAGGGAAAACAGGTTTTAGTTACACAGAAAATAGGATTGGCATATCTAAGTGGATTCAGGTTTTCCTTTCAACTTTTTTTTTTTTTTTTTATCATTCAGTTTTTTGCACATGCCTTGTTTCTCTGGAAGTAAGGGAGTAGGTGAGGAGCAAAGGGGTTTTAGTTAGAAAGACCATGGTAATCCATCGTAGTCATAGGGTATAGCTGAGAGGAATGCAGAGTGCTGTATGCAATCAAAAAGCATTGATTATCTTCCCAGTTTTGAGAATCACTTCTAATCAGACAGCAGAAATGCCTGCAGGACAGCAGGCTGCTGGCTTGTACTCCCTTCTCAAGAAGAAACAAAACCTTTTAAGGGTGATTTTTATTCCCATATTAATATTTTAAGACCTTTAGAAACAGATTAAATAAACAAACTTCCTTAAAGATGGAGGGAGTAACTAGTAACTTTTCTGTAGCATGTAGAAATACATCTCCAAAGTACCTCATTTACCTTGAATATGTGCAGGTGATGATGATTTGTAAGGACCTAAGAAGAATCCAAGTCTCAGAAAAATAAAGAAATCTCAGAAAATAAAGAGAACCCTCTGACACCAATGTAGGTTATTCAGAAGGCGGGCAGGTACTCTTTATTGACAGCACCAGATGCATGGGGGATCACTCCATCTATCATACGTCATCAGAGAAAAATCCTTCCCTTTTTATTTCACCTATAACTGCGCAGCTATGAAAAGTATGTGCAATTTTCCAATCTCTTGAGCCATTCTGTTTCAAGTTTTCTATCAGAACATCTTGCTTTCTGTCAATATATCTAGGTACAACCCTCACTTTATAACTGTGTATGCTATAGTTAGAATTAACTTGTTCTAAACCCTTTTGGTCTGATTTTATCTCTTTGCTTGCTTGCTTGGATCAAATTCTCCTGTATCACAAGGGCCAAGTTCAATATTAATTTTGAAACAGTCTTGCCAATGAAAGAAGTTAATTTAGCAAACAACAGGGAAAATTATTTTTTCCCTTTTTCATTGTGGCAGCAGTTCTACATAAAAAGCCATGAGACTGCTCCTGCACAGACACTGAGCTGCAGACATGTGTGCCTGTTTTTGTAGTTATAAGTTGTCCCTTCTAACTTAAAGCTTGCTCAGGGGGCTTACTTAGTATCTTTTAAAGATGAGTTTCTATAAAATTTTGCTTGGCATTTAACAGTGAATTAAGTCAAAAGAGGCTTTGGAGGAATGTTGAATTAGAACATTGAATTATACTTTTTTTTGCATGTTATATAAGCACAGTCTTCAAAGCCTGAAGGGTTTTATATACAATTTAGCCTCAAAGCAGTGAAGTAGGACACTCAAATCTGTGTTTGTATACTAATACAAACTGAAATAGAGAAGTGATTTGCTACTTTTACAGTTATAGCTATAGAGAGAATAAAGTTTTGGAGCCTACAGCCTTAAACCTATAATCTAGTGAGTGAAAACACACATTTACAGTGGTATCTCAACAAGCATTTTAAAGCTTTCAAATACACCCTACAAAAAGTATCTCTGAAATAGTACTTGTCAGACAGGATTTCCCCACTGAAGTAATACTACCATTTCTGTTCTGTTCCATTATTTCACTTGTCTAAACTCTGAACGGCTCTTCAAGTAGATTTAGTGTGGTGAGTGTATTTTTGTTGTTTGTTTTTGTTGTTTGCTGTGTTCATTGTTTGGTTGGGTTTTTTTTGTTTTGGTTTGTTGTTTTTTTTTTTTTCCCTTAAGGAAAATACAGGTATTCTCTGAGAAGCAGCACTTTTTGATTCTTTCAAAGAGGATGTACTCCATTAAGACTGGGTGCATATTCAAACCTTTTCAGCTCGGGGGAGATCAGATTTAAAGCAGGTATTCAAGAATGCCTTGTACTGCTGTTTTAAAAAATATATCTAGAATTCTTCCTTATTTCATGCATTTACTCATCAGTCTGTGATGCTCCCTGAGAGACAAACGTGAAAGGAAACAGCTGCAAAAATACTGATAGTGCCTGAAAGGAAAGCAAAGAAACTAAACATTTTCGGTGACGGCGGAGGGAAGCTGCGGCGGGTGTTCCCGGGGAGATGCTCTGGGATGAGCTACCGGCAGCCGGGCGAGCGGCCGGGGCCACCCAGGAGATGGCGCTGTTGGACCGGAGAAGCGGCACAGCCCTGACCCAGAAGCATCTTTCAATGCGGTCCTCCCTGTTTTCCATCTGTGTTGCATGTTACTCTTTGGGGTCCTCGTTTTCTTTTGGGAGAAAAAGGTGTCGGTGTTGAACCCGGAGCGTACCCCGGCCTGGCGTGCGATGCCATTCCCAGCCAGCCGCCCCTGCGCCCTCGGTAGAGATGACGGCAGTGCTTGAAGGCGATGTTTTTCCCTGGGACTGCGTGGCCGGCGAGCTGGTAGCGCCGAGGCGGGGAGCAGCGCCCCATCTCGCTGCGCTCAGCGGAGCCCGCGCTTGAGCCGCGCCGTGCCCGCCGTGGGGAGCGGCGCTCCCGCTCCCGGGGGCTCCGCGGGGACCCACCGCCTGCCCCCTTCCCTGCGCCATCCTCCGGGGCGGCCTGTCCACACCTACACGTGCCTGGCAAAGGTAAGCGCAAGGGCGGCTCTGCTGCCGCGCGGCGAGGACGCGCGTGGGGCCGGGCGTGGGGCGCGCCGCCGCTGCAGGTGCGGGATGCGCGGGATGCGCGGGATGCGCGGGGCAGGGCAGCAGGAGCGCCCCTCGGCACACGCCGCTCCCCACGGGACATGCCGCTCCCCATGGCACAGGCCGCTCCCCACGGGACACGCTGAGTCCCATGGCACACGTTACTCCCCATGGCACATGCAGCTCCCCACGGGACACGCTGCTTCCCACGGGACATGCTGCTTCCCATGGGATGCACTGCTCCCCGTGGCACACGCTGCTCCCCATTGTACACGCTGCTCCCCATGGCACACGCTGCTCCCCATGGCACAAGCTGCTCCTGGGCACTCTCGCCCCATGTCTCAGGACACGAGGCACCCATCTCCCCCCTGCACCCGTGGGCCCCTGTGAGTGCGCAGGGCTGCGGACCGCTCAGGGAGGGAAAATCTGAGGTGAATCTGGGTTTCTTTCGGCCCAGAGCGTCTCAGCAGAGCAAGAGGTCAGAGGGTTGTGGCGACGTCCTCTGTTGATTTGCTGTTTTACTAGCAGCCTCTCGCTGGTTTCAGTGGTTTTGAATCTGACCAGAAAGTATCAGCAGGATCTGGAATGGGTTAGAAGATGCCCTGGGACTGACTGTAACAGCAAAAAGTCACCAGACAGGGTATTTGGAGAATATTTAATGGAAGGGATCAGCAAAGGCCTTTCCCCATTTGCAGGAGAGGTTGTGTCGTGGAGTGTTTCTGCAAGTGTAACGAGGCAAGGGTCGGGAGTTTTGTATATGACATAAATCAGCAGCTCTAATTCCCCAGCTCTTCTACCCGAGCGCGTTTTGGTTTGTTGTTGTATAACCAAAATGAGGTCTTTCTACATGCAGGCAAAGATGCCAAAAGCAAGCCTCCTGCAGGTATCTGAGTGGGTTACAAGGCCTCACTAAGTGCTGCCTATGTCCTGCTATGAAGTCATTTTGAGTTGGTTGCCCCCATCTCTCTGTGGTTGAAGTGAATGATGGCTGCACAGTGGTGGGTGACGAGAGAGCCATCGTGGGGAGGATGGCCAAACCACCTTTGGAGTGGACCCACTGGGGAGGCCATTGGTAAAAGGATTTGAGGATTATGTCTCTTGTACTGCATTTCAGCTCCTCTCTTTCTAAGGCATTAACAGCAATTCTATGGCTAGAGGCATGACTTTTTTTAAAATTTTATTTTTAACCATAAATGTTAAAGCTCAGCTGACACTTTGTGGGAGCTTTTGTTCCATGAGTAATGATTTGGCAGTACATGAGCTGGGTCGGGAATGGATGAGGAACTCTACTGTCCAGCAGTACTTAGGTGTGTCAGCAGAAGGAAATCAGAAGCAAATGCAATTTAGGAAGGAACATGACAGAAATAAAGTAGCCCAAAGCAAGCCTATTCAGATACCTTTGCTTTTCACATGAACTTGAGGTACAGTTCAGCTTGCTCTGCTGAAGAATTGTCAAGTTTTCAGGCCGGAGCTGGGTGTTGCTCGGCCCTGAGGAGTAAGTGTTGTGGGTAGGAGATGGCTTAGAACTCAGGCCACAACTTTAACTTGATCTACATGGTCCTGCACATCCCTGTCTCAGAAAGATAACCTCTTCCTACGTATTAAAGAAGAGTCTCAGCAGGCACCAGACAGTAAGTTACATATTTTGTTTCAGGGAGCATTTTGCCCTAACTCTTGGATAAAATGAAGTGATAAGGATCAGCGCACTGAATCCAACCTAGGAGACCTCTCTCCTCTGAGATCCCAAACCACCCAGCTATAGTGTCAGGCCTCCTTTTAACCGAAAAACTGCGCAGTTCTTTCTGAGCCAGGAACCCTGTCCCAACAAGTGGGAGAGTGTGCTCTCTTCTCTCCCAGTGCCCTGCCCGGTGACTGAGTCCTTCATTTGAGGTGGGCAATGCGGGCTTGACTTCCCACCCATGCAGCCTTTCCACATCTGGAAGCAAGTACTCTAGTAATTGCACTATTGCAGACAAGCAGCTTCCACCGCCAGGTTGCTACTGGTATGGATTACACACCTCAGGTTTGCCAGCTGCAGCCCAATTCCTGCTCTTGGAAAGTCTTAAAACAGTGGGTAGGTACTCTTTTTTTCTAGCTTGGGTTCGAACCACAAACAGATACGAAATTTCAGATCAAAATGCCCCCTTTTTAGGTGCCTACATCCTGATATGCTGATTTTTTGTTCTTAATTTTTAGCAATATACAGGAAGGAATTCAGGACAAGATTGCATCTGAAGCTGCTGGCAGACATATTTATGTAATATGATCCAATAGCTTAGTGGGAAATGAAGTACAAAAAAGTGACTGAAATTTTAACTTCAGAGCATCTGGGTTTTGTTTGTGTTGAGAGGGTTTGTCAAGAAAGCTACTCAGTGAAGTGTAGAGGAAGAAGCCATGAACTCCACTAAAGAATAATAATAGAGTCTGGAGGGCAGGTATGTTCCCGAGGACAGTAATACTGGGCAAGCGAAGAGGAAATCAGTACAACTGAATGGCAGGGAACCCTTCCAAATTTGCAAATCTAACCTTAGCTTTCCAATACATTGGTTTATTAATTAGCATAAAGACTAGACAAAAGGGAAATAAAAAGGAAGTATGGTGGACTGCAAAAGACTAAAGGTATAGAATAAGAATGCTTCATGTTTGTCAGTCAGAAGAGCAGGAATAATTAACTTGCAGTTCAGAAACCAGATCACTGAAGATTAAAGGCAGAAATTAAAGAAGATAAAGACATTGCTGAGAATCTGAATTATTTGTTTGCAGCACTCTTCAGCACAGAGAATATCAGAGTGATACCTACTGGGACTTGCTCTTTTCTGGTAATCAAGATGTGTCAGAAGGAAGAGCTGGAACAAATCGATAATTTAAAAAGCAGCAAATCATCAGCTCCAGATGGTACATTGAAAAGTTTTGAAGGAGCTTAGTATGAAATAGCTGATCTGCAGCAAAAATATGCCTTCCTTAATTAAAACCAGCTATTTCACTGGAGAAGTGGAAGGTAACAATTGTACCCAAAGTTAAAAATGGAATTAAGATAATTTGAGGAAGCATACACTCTTTGTATTCAGGCATACATTTCTGTTTTATAAGCTGTTTGAAAACAGAATGTAAAGTAGGGAAAAAAAAACAAACCAAACAAAAAAACCACCCCAAAACAAACCCCCAAAAAACAAAAAAACCCCTGAAGAGCAAAGTTTCTGCAGGGAAAAGAGTCATGCCTCATCATTAATCTGTTGTAACTCCAACTGGGACAGGCTTGTCACGGGCAAACAAAAAGTAATCACTGTAATTTACATAAACTTCGAAGGACATTTGGCCTGGGCAGAATACTGTGAAGCAATGAGAGGGGAGCTTGCTGTACGTCTCTTGGCTGATGTGGCCATGTCAGGAAGCACGTTCCAAAAAGCCCTGACCATCCTTGGCACCTCCACGCAGTATCAGGCCTGTGACTTATTTCTGCTCTCTAATGGTGTTATCCCACCTATGCGACACCAAGCCCTGAGATCAGCTGGGAGGTGAGGAACCAAGAAAGGGGCTGAGTGATCTATTTCCAGCCTCTGAGAGAGATCAGCGGAGGTTGTTTCTGTGTGCCTGTTAGGCTTACCAGTCTGAAAAGGTAAACATTGTTGAGAAAGCTTACACACTGCTTCTAAATTTTAAGTCCTACAAAGGATGTAGAGGTTGCTCTGGGGAGCTGCAGGAGGGCAGAAACTAGGAGCTGAGTAGCATCAGTAGCAGCTGTGGTGGGAAGCTCTTCGTGTGGGTAGCACCAAAATAGCAGCTTTGTGGTGAATGCATTCATGGTGAAAGAAAAATACAAACAAAAACATTAAGACCCTCCAGCTTGTTAGGTAAAGGCAGGGGCTGGTTGGCAGAATGCTTTTTACCACTGTCAGTGTCATTCACTAGAGATACATCCAGAAGTATTAAAAAAAAAAATAAAAAAAAGGGAATTTGGTGCTAGGGAAATAGAAAATTAATATGGCAAAGAATCTAATTTCAGAAGAAGAAAAAAGAGGGAATGTTTTAATTCTCCCTTCCAATGCTATGCATGAATTAATTAGATACCATATCAATGCCAACATTGTTTAACAACATCCCCGTATGTTTATGGTGAATACTCAGGATAAGCTGAGAGGAAAATGTCATCAGAATCCATACCTTTACCCTTAAAAATGTAGGTTTGTTCTGTCTTAATTTTATGCAAATTGGGGCCATTTGTGGCCTCCTCATTGCATTCTTTGTTCCCATATCCTGCTTCAAAGGTACCTCCCTGCTTCTGTGCTGTCAGCAGAGATTGACAAGCTGACCATGTCATCTGGAAAAAAATCTCAGTAGGATTCTGTGGAATAGCTTAAAAAAATAACCACCTGCCTGCCAAATCTTTAAGAAGTATTTAATGTTCAGAAATGTTAATATATTCTTTGGTAATACAAATTTACTGTTTTCATTAACTTCAACCAGCGGTTCTTTGCTCTTTTAGACTGACAACAGAACTACTACCTTCTTCTTTCCACTTCTTTATCCTTTGGTATTGCCTGTCAGTCCTCTGATCTCTTCTTCCATGTATTCTTCCCTCAGTCCCAGGATCTTCCCTTCCTTGCCTCCCACTCCCAGGTGTGCAGTGCTGCTGTTGCTCATCTGTACCTGCTCCTGCCTCCTCATAGCATTGTCAGCTCACAGTACTGACTCTAGTGCCCAGCCAGTGTCAATTACACCAGCAAAGCTAACTGGAAGGCACAGGATGCTATGTCTCACTCTTGAGATCTGTACAGTTTAACACTGCAATGTGCTCTGCTGATTAAGAAATACTGATTTACAAAAAATGATAACCAAAAAAAAACCCCCAAAAAACAAAAAACAGTTTAAAAGCTTCTGGAGTAATCTTTCCAGTTTTCTCTTTGCTCTATTCTATGGGATTATTTTCATATCAGTAAGCTACAGTATACAGCACTTCTAGAATTTCGGTGGGTACTTGGTAGGGAACAGCATCAGCCATGAGATGCCTGGAGAGGTGCTATATTTATGGATGATAAACTAGGCTGTAGATTTTAGAAAGACTGTTTTTGCCTTTTCCATTAAATTTTCTATGCAGTCACAGATGGGAGGAAAGGATGGTGCAGAGGTGCCCAGGACACTTTTAAATTAGCTAATTTAGATGCAAAGTCAGTTTTGCCATGGCAGCATGGAGCAGAGCAGCATGGCTGATTCACTCAGCAACCCAACAGTCCCGAGGGTCCCACTGCTCAGCTTTTTCAATGCTCTTTTCTGCAAGAAAAGTCTCCCCTCTCTGATGCCATGGGATGCTATGCCATCACACAGTAATTCAGCTGCTTGATGTGACAGTTTGATGATATATAGGCTTGTGGGCTTTTCCAGATGCAAGATACACAGTAGAGTTGAATCGCTAACGCTTCAGGGTCAGTAGGTTTGGGTCCTTCCTTTCCATTTATAAAAACACCAATAACTGTCAAAGCTCAAGAGAACTAAGACCCTACAAAAAACCTGAACAACTTGCACATCAATGCCATCAGCAAATGTTTCTTTGAACTGGTTTTCATGTCTGAGTCTCAGACGAACATGCAGTGATCTTGTTATTTCTACATCAGCAGAATAGCAGACAGCTCTGACATCTCTTCCCTTACCCAAAACTACTTTGGGCTAGATAAAGCAATAATATGTTGGTGATGGTTTCCTAGAGCAATTCTCAAAACCACTTTATTCATCATTAAGACAAAGAAAATTGCCCTTCTCAGTAGAAGGACTATGGAGTGGGAAATAGAAATTATAGGTACAGTCCTGGGGAAAATCTTTGTGTTAATTATTGATAACATCTTGTGAACTCCTCTAAGATGTCCAAGTTGTGAATGTTCAGCTGGACTCCAGCTAGCAGAAAAATATATATATATGCTTTCTGATCATCCTGCCAGTATAAGGCACATTTTAACTATACAGTTTGTGATTATTATTTTTCTCCCCATCCCCCTCCACTGTGGCTAAAAGTAGGGTCTTTGATTTGATGAACAAATTGTTTTTCATTTTTTATCTCACAAAAAAGCTGCAATGGAAGAGTGAAATTTCAGATCTAATGTCAAGGAGAAATTACTGTATAGTTTTCTATTTGGAAAAGCCAAATTTAAAAGAAAATTAAAGGAATTTTTTTCCCAGAAAAGGTATATTATTTTGTGTGGTCAGCTGTTGTGTTTGTCTCCCAGAACTGCTGAGTTCAGCTGGAACTTTAGGTGCTTGGTCTCTTTGAAAATCACACCCAGGGCTTCCAGATCCAGGCAAAGGGCCGTGGTGGTTTATGTATTAACTCTGGTACAGAGGATCAAATAGAGCCTTTGTCTTTCAGAGGGACCCTCTTACTTCAAGGACTTCAGGGACTATAAGTACTGAACCCTTGCTGTTTAAAGTCCTTCTGCTTTGAGATATTGCACCAGGGAGTGCAGTCCTCCAGTTCAGCACAAAACAATGCAGTCCCAAATAGGACACTGCATCTAAGTCCCCTCTAGATTAGTATCTGACACTACATTTTCTATTTCCAGAGATCATAAAGAGAGCATGATGGAGCTCTACAACTTCTCTTTTAAAGAGTACTGGGAGCTGGTATCCTGAGAAGATGACAGGAACCTATCAGTTTGAGGTTTATTAGTAGGCAAATCTTGTTTCACTGTAATGTAGTTGGGTTAATACTTTGTTCTGTTCACTGTCCTGCTTTTGTTGGAATTTTAAATGCTAAAGCTAATCTGATAGCTGTAATTTTGCCTCTTGTTTTTATATGTTTGCTTCTAATTGACCATGCTATGTTGCCATATTGCTTTTTAGTTTGGATGTGTCCATTTAGATCTTCTGAAAACAAGTTTCCCCTCTTCTGGCATGCAGAACTTTCCCAGTGAGTCCCAGAGATTGATTTCTGGAGATGTACTTGACTTTGAGATCACATCCTGGAGGATGGAGGTATAGAACCATAATTGGTTTCTCAGAGTTGATTTTCTCCTCCGATTAGTTCACACAGCAGATGAGCGACTCACTCACTTAACTATAGATTGGCTTGAGAGATTGAAGGACCTGTCCTTGCATTCATATTTTCGATGTCTCCTACCATTCCTTTCTAAACAGGCAGTGGAATGATACTAAGTTTGAACCCAAAGTACCTATTTTCTTTACGACACGGAAGTGTAGCTGAGAGCATCCAAAGTTTGGTGTAGCTGTTAGAAAATGATACACAGTTTTTCAAAACATACTGTCGCTTTTGTTGATATGTCCCACTGGAGCCCAACAAATGGGGATTACCTTTATTACCATGCTAATACGAGCCCATATGCTTTTTGATGAAATTCAAAGTGGTACTTCTGCTTCTCTTCTGTTTGTAATTAGGGCAGAGCGGACAGTTCAGGAGGAGACCCTGACATTTTACAGCAATTTGAACGGCACCATGGTCATGAACACCAGAGCAGGAATCGTGAGACTCTTCGAGCTTTGTTACTGACTCTGCTGGAGATGTTTCCTCCGGGTCTCAGATTCTATTTCCCCTTAAATCAATGATTAATTTTAATTTTTTAAGTCAATGAACTAAGAGTGATTAACCCACGGAGTAGGTCCTTGAGCCTGTTTCTGCAGTGCCAGTGACAAGTGCCCAGAGACACAAGGTACAAGGTTTGGTTGTGCTATCTCTGTGTTCTTCTTGGGAAAATGGGCTGTAAGTGGTGGGATACAAAGGCTGGAAAGCTCTTTGCTGTGGTGCTGCTGTGTCACAACCAGTGTGTAAAACCTGGGTACCTTTTAACATGAGTTAGGCAAACAGTGGCATCCTTGTGGGTGTGTCTACATGTGAAACAGCTATCTGTGCTGGGATCATAGTCAGAGGTGGTTTGTCAGTCCTGCCAGTGTGGTCCAGGGAGGTGTGCAAGCACCAGGACCTCAGTTCAATTTCTTAAACTTAGGTGTCTGGTGCCATTTGAGATGCCCTGGAGCAAGTGGGATGTCCCTGAAGAGCTGAAAATTTAGCACAGGACTTTGGCTTTTCTGGCACCTGCAGGCCACACCAGACACCTCCATCTGTCAATTTACACAATCAGACCCAGTCATCTGCTAAAGGGTAGGCTGAAATGCCCTCAAATGTCTGCTTACTATATTAGCAAAATCCCCCAGCACTCACATGTAGGCACCTGGATGGAAGCACCTTCACCTCCAGCTGCATGCAGCCCCTTATGGCTAAAGATACGAGTCTGGCTTCCAGAGACATTTAGAGTTACATATCTAAGTAAGCATCTCCAGAGGGCAAGATCTTCCACCCATTCTTAATAGGTATTATAGAAGCAAAAGAAGTGCCCTCTGAAACTGCCTTTCACCAAACTGACTACAGGAAGACACTAGGCATATAGCTGTTTAGCTTTCAGGTTAAGAAAGGGAAAAACATCCCACTTTTAGTTCAGATGTAATCCTTTTAACTCCACTGACCCAGAAACATCTTTTTTTTAGTTACCGACAGGAAAGGCCATACGGGAGAAACAGTAATGATATTCTGAGCCTCAGGAGCATCTTGAATATTTCTGAACTTTACAAAATGAGGTTGACTTAAAGATAGTTGGAACTGAGCTATGCACAAGCTAAAAAACTACTGTTTTCCCTTCTCCAGATAAAACTTTACACTTTTGCAGCCCAAAAAATCTGTGGAAATGAGCATGCTTTCTATTTCTCTGGACAGTTTCAGTGTTCACCACCTGGGTGGTCTTTTCTTATCTCTTCCTTCTATTTTCTTCCTTTTGAAAGATGAAAAGACCACAATTTCACTTTGGTTGTTCCGGGAGACATACAAACCATGATGGCTGCTGTGGGATTGATGGGGGAAGTTTAGTGTGGGAGTAATGACATTTTCAAATTAAGGTTGGCTGACCCAGATGCTCTTTATAGACGTACCTCATTTAAAAGCTTAAATGAATTACACGATCAAAGTTTTAGAAGGAGGTGGGAGTGGAAGAACTAGGACAACTAAAAAAGCATAGCAACAATGAATGTCTGCAAAGTGTCATACAGACTGTATAAATCCAAAGTTCACTCTTCACTCAGGGGACATGAGAAAGTGGAAGTCATTATAGAAAAGTAAAAAGTAAATCTTCAGTGGGTGTAGACTGAGTTAATTCCACTGGGATTAATTTTACTTCATCAATGAGAATCCAGCTCTCACTGATGTGGGCTGATGGCTCTGGTGAGAAGGTAATAGTGTCAACTTGATATATCATTAAACAATATTATTTTGTTTCTATAATTGTTCAGAATCTAACATTCTGCAACTATTTTGATTAGCTTTTTAGCTGTATATAGATGGTGAGAATGACAAACTTTAAATGAAGCTCACTTATTTATTCTTGGTTTCCATACGTATATATGGAAAAATGCACATTTATTTATTAAGTAGAGTCCACAGAGATATTGGGATGAAAGAGCTAAGCAGACCTTGGCACGTGGCAATTTCCTCATGGTCACTATTCTGCACTGAGATCCCTGAAGAGTGACATATGTGGACTTCTAAGGAGATCAGGCAACTACAGGACACTGACAATTTGCTGTCTGTTTCCTGTGGTGCCTTGTTTAAAGATCCTAAATGATTTTACCATGTGTAATGAAGAGAGAGTCACAACAAATGTGATGCCAGGAACAGTTCCAGGCTGCTGGAGTCCAGCATTGGCAGGGGATTTGCACAGGAGCCCTCTGGCAAAAGCAAGAGCAGAGTTAAGATTCCTGGGTCTCATCTCACCACAAAGACAAGGCTCTCTGTAGCAATTACCTACACTCTCCAGGTTTCCCTTTACACATGCTGACTGTTGCAGTCAGAAGTGCTGTCTGAAGCTATTATCACAGTTTGTTCTGTGCAAATAAGCTGCAATGCCATCACAATTTAATAGTCTGGAGATCAGACAGATTGACAGGATATGACTGCAGCATGAACCCATAAGTGAACTCCTCTCCACCAGGGCTAGCAAGCTCCTGAGCTCATGTCCACTTGAGGAATACTCTCCTGTTGGATACTGTGTGCTGTTGGGAGGGGCCTTGGCACCCAATGGTCAGTCTGGAACTTGGAACAGAGTAAAGGTTATTGTGCTGGATTAATAGCTCCAAGTGTTCCTTGGAGGAGCACTTGAGAGGGTGTCCCATCCTAGAGGACCCGCTGAAGGTAAGTGCCCAGAGGAAGGCAACAGGGATACTTCTGACATCCTGAAGTGGGAGATAATATAGCCAGGTTGGCAACATAACTGATAGTGTGATACTTCTAATGAATTTCATTATGTGTGTGCCACCCTCACCTCAGCCCTCTGAGAACCAGCACCAATATCTTTTACTTGCAAATTTCCATAGGCAGAGTTTGATTAAAATAATCAGAAATCAAGCACCTCCACCTTCACATTCACTTTTACTGCCTCTTGTAATTGTTTGAGTTGATTTTTAGCATCCCCTTGCTCCTCCAAATGCTGTCACAGCTTTAATACGTCAGTGCAAAGCTTGGGCAACCTCACCAATCAGTCATCCTGCTTCAGGGCAGCAGATGCCTTAGCAGGCATTATTTGCTATAAGGTGAGATTTCACTTGGGTTGGGCTGGTGGGAAGAATAGTTGATGTTGGCAGTGGAATTGGAGGAAAATGATGGTCCCATACACATTGGGGGTGGCTAATGCTGTCACTAGAAAACGTTGTCCCTCTTTTGGAACACATTTGACAAGCGAACCCACCTTCACTATTAGTTTAGATCATGACAGGAAAAGAAACTCTCCCATATAGAAGACACTGCTTGTCCTTCACTTATATAAGTCAGAGCTATGGCTTCTGGGCTCTTACTGAATGCCTCTTTTTCTCTGTACTTTTCCAGCTCATTTGATACAGTTTTGAATTGTGGGTTGTTAGGGTTTTTATAACGGTTTAAGAAGAAAATATACTAATTACACGAATTCTTGGTGGAGAGCAAGGCTCATGTCAAAAGGTTTAAGCTTTGGGTTTAATTTGGATGGATGCCTGAAATTTAACTCTGAACGAGTAGCAGTCTTTGAATTTATAAATACTAATATCCACCTGAGATTCTGGTCCAAAGCAAGAGTAATACTTTTATTCTGCTCAGGTTCCTCATCTCTACTTATCACCATAGCAAATTAGCACTTTTCAGGCAAGCAACAAGTGACATGACTAACAGCTTTGTAGTGCTTATTCTTTCTTCCCAGCAGTTGCAGTGAGAATGGCCAAAGTCTGGCCATTTAGGCCAAGGACTTAAAAAAGTGTTTGATATTTTTGAGGACACTTGTAAATTCTAATACAAATTATTTTTGTTGGGGAATTTGTTTGCTCTTGGCCATCCCGGGTTAATCAGGTTTGGGAGCAGGTTCAGCCGCTTTTCCATTACCCAAGCCACAGAATGAGCGAGTGTCCATAACAAGTGTTTAGCCACAAAAGCCAGTGCCCAGGAACAGAGTAATCAAATTAGATAAACTGGAGTATGAAATCATCTGAAGGCACAATCTCAAGATAAGAATAACACTTTAGTTATGATAAAATTGTAGAAATCAAAATGTTCATGCATTTAAAAAATAGAAATTTATGTTTTCTTGCCATCTGAATAGGAAAAACATTATCGGATTTAGAACTGACATGGAAAAGATAAGCAAGATAAGGATTTAGGATTGGGTATATGATGGAGTCGGGAAACTCAGCAGGCTTCTTTTCTGATTGATCGGTAGGACCCTGGGCAGAAATGTCTGTGGTACTGTGTGCTGTGTAAGCAAACATGTCTGCTTTCAGTCTGCTCTTACCCACATGCACATTCTCCTATGCATTTGCTGATTCCTGTTTCAACACAGGTAAAGTTATGCTGCAATCTCTTGGCAACAGGCTGTCTGGGTGGATTTGGGAATTTTCATCTTATGGTGAGGCTGGAAATGTCACCAAGGCAGGGCATTTTGTGCTAGTTGGAGAATTCTTTTTCCAGTGTCAAGAAAGACAATACCAACAAAATGTCACCTTTCTGACTACCATACACACTTGGTCTGAGCACAGGGCTGAAGGTATCCAGCAATACTGTAGTCTGGAGAAACTATTCTTTCACCTGCAAAGTTAGCAGAACTGGGAGCTTCTTTTCTTAACCACCCATGATTGAATACTGTTAGTATTTAATACTTGTATTGAATCCCAGATAATTGCTAAAGTGCTGAACTGCTGTCTCAACTTATCCACATGCAATTAATAATATTGATCACCCTACACTGACCTTGAGAGTTAATAACTGTTTTTCCCTTAGTTTCTCTTGATGAATGGTGCTTTCTACATGCCAACTTATAATTTTGTCAGTGTCAGATCACAGAGTCTGATCCTGAAGACACTGAAATGCAAGCAGCGCTTCTGGCAATGGCTGTTTCTTTGGGACCAGTAGGACTATTTATGTCTAGGTTGAGAAAAAAAAAAGTACTTTTTTTTTTTTTTAACAGGATTTTGCCTGAGGGGAAGTCTATACAAATATTTGTGTATGAGCCAAATTACTTGGAAGCTACATAGGATACATGCACAAAGATTTGAGGCTCCAAATTTCAGGCCTTGTTTTCTCCATCAAATAATTAAGTTGTTCTTTTCTCCATCGCATAATAAAGTAGTTCTTTTTCTCCAAAAAAATTCTTTCCTGAAGTAAACACCCTGGTTAAGACACAAAATAGAGAGATAATTGAAGCAATTTATTTGTGTCATCTCATTTGGAGAAACATTTAGAGATCTTTTTGCTCTAGGTAATCTGAACAACTTTTTGCTGATTGCCTTGAACAAACTGAAAATTTAGTTATGGTTACCTTTTATTAATAGGCTTCCCTGTTTACCTAATCCTCATTTTAGTAGTATTATCTTACAGTAAATCAACAGTACTGCTCCTGTTTTGTATGACATTTTTTTCTTAAACTCCTACTACATTCTGTGCCTTTACACTCATGCATATCCTTGTGTTGAGATCCTTAACAGAAGGACCAGAACTACTGCAGGCCTGGAAACAGGGAATTTAGCAAATAGGGTTCTGTCAAAGTCTTAGAAATATTTTTATTCTCTGCTGCAGAGAAAATCAAACAAATCTGGAAATGTCTGAAGTGGCACTCCCAGTCCAGAGCTCAGGATCACTGAGACAAGCTTTGCAATGCTGTGTTATCCAAGAGACACATAGCAAGGAAGTTTTGGAGAAAAAATATGCCTCCACATTGGTCTTCTAATATCAGCACTAATACCCATTGGTGGAGCAGCACGAGGGAATGGTGTGCTGATAATCTCACTGCTCCTTTTGTAGAGCAAATGGAGCCTGTTGTGCCACAGCAGCAACCACTCACCACTTTAGCGCTGATTTGCCTTCCCCACAGACACATAAAACTGCCCCTTCCTTTGGACAACTGATATTATCTGAAGACACCGTCCATTTGCAAAAAGCATATTGATAGACTCCTCAAACACTGCCTCTTCTCCACATTTGTACTCATTTATCCCCTCCCCATGGCATCCTCAGCTAAAGCAGATCATTGCGAAATCCATTTGAAAAGAGTAGCCGTTTTATACTGAAAGATATCTAGAGGGCAGCAAATCCAGAGGGAAATCTCATCCTTCAGTGCAAACAAAACCTCCTCTTTTATTTAATTTCTGAAAAATCAAACACATAGTTACATAAAGCTTTTTTTTTCCCCCCTCTCTCTACACAAAGCACCAATAATAAGATCTTTCTATAAGGTTGAGATATAATCATACCTGTGAGCAAATTTTTAATTTGATTAAAGCTTACTGTAGCAGGCAAAACCTCTAAGTTCAGGTGTGAGTTATGAAGAAACTGTTCGTCCATCCATAATCCTATCTGAAAGCAAATGTATTTTTAGAGTACTGCTGTGTGACACGAAATGCTCCCCAGTTATTTGTGTGTAACTGTGCTCGATGTGAATGATTAATTTAATATTAAGATTGTGTTACTGATTGCAATTCTGTTATTCTTCGTGTTTTGTTCAAAGGTAGTTGGCCAAACAGTAGCTGGGATCCATTTAACTGTTAGCAATTGAAATTAAGGTTTCTGTGACATCTTGCTTTATTACATTATTAAGCACATTTTGAAACCCTTTGACAAGTGCTTCTAAAATTACACCTGCTGAGTTTCATCACCAACAGTTGATGTGTACAGTAATAGGAATGTTGGAAACCTCTATCTCATTTCGTTTACATCTTATGTTTTGTACTTGAGGTTTGGAACATGGGCATCAAGAAGTTACCATAATGCTTAAAAAAAAAAAAAAAAGGAAAGTTTAAAAGTAGCCGTGTTAATGGTTTGAGTTTTTACTCAATTTTTGAAAATTTTCAGTATAACTGGGTATGAAAAGCTGGCATCTGAATGTTGAGAGATGCAAGTAGAGGCAAACCAGTGCAACTTTTTGTGGACACTGTCAATAACTGAAGGGAGAACCAGACAAGCTCTTTTGAGCACACTTGCAAAAGAATACTAGCGCCTAAGTGAAGAAGTCGTACTGAATGCCTTGAGATGCATCCTCCAGAACATGCACAGTACACTGTGCCATTTGAATCTGACCTTATGTCCAGTCTGGGCTGCAAACACAGAGGTTAAGGATCCTAGGGAAGCATCCCTGGGTGCTGAAGCCCTGCTTTGGTTTCAAATTGCCAGGAGGGACATCTCACATTCCTCACTTTCTGAAGTTGCAAAATGGGGTTAATGAACTGACCTCAGTTGGTCTGACATTTGCGTTCACATCTACTGATGAAAAATGTGATATGAGAACTGTAGGTGATTTTTGTTATCAAGGGGCAACATATTTGCATTGAAACAGGATGTAGGATGTATACAGGGGAGAAGAGGATTGGGTCTGTGTGATGAGTTTATTTGTTGGAGACCATGCCTGACATGAGAAGGATTTATGTGGTACGTGATCAGCATTTATGCCAAAGTCCACACAAGAGCACAGACAATTTCCTGCTAATTGCTTTTCTTCTGATTTTTCCTGTCTCATACATGTGGTGATTTTGTACAGCTAGCATCAAAATACATTAAAATATCAGAGAATCTGTGTCACTAGAATAGTCAGTTGTAAATGAATATACAAAAGGCAGCAACCTCCTTAGATGCTTTCTATCTCTGAACATCCCTGATCATTTATTCTGCAGGAAGGGAAGATTCCCTTTCTTCCTTCAGCTTTACTAGTTTTTCTTTTGCCTCAGGTAAATGTTTATAACATGACCACTTGATGGTTTTCTAAAATAGCTGTAAGTTGTGAGGTGCTCTTTTAGAATGATGCACTGCTAAAACCTGCTGGCGTGCTACTGTTCCAAATCACAGAATGGCTTGGGTTGGAAGGACCTTAAAAATCATCTAGGTTCAACCCCCCCCACCATAGGCAGGGACATCTTCCAGTAGACCAGGTTACTCAGAGCCCCATCCAGCCTGGTCTTTAAAGCTTCTAGGGATAGGGAGTCCACAACTTCTCTGGACAACATGTTCCAGTGTCTCACCACTCTCACAGGAAATAATTTCTTTCTAATATCTAAACTAACCATACTCTCCTTCAGCTTAAGGCCATTCCCCCTTGTCCTATCATGACATGCCCTTGTGTAAAGTCCCTCTTCAGCTTTCCTCTAGGTCCTTTTTAGGTTCTGGAAGGGGCTTTAAAGTCTCCCTGGAGCCTTCACTCCTCGAGGCTGAACAGTCCCAATTCTTTCAGCCTTTCTTCAGCCCTCTAATCAACTTAATGGCTCTCCTCTGGACTAAATCCCACAGGTCCACGTGTTTCTTCTGTTGGGGCCCCCAGACCTGGATGCAGTATTCCAGGTGAGGTCACACAAGAGCACAGTAGAGGGGTGGAATCACCTCCCTTGACCTGCCATGCTGCTTTGGATGCCTTCTGGGCTGCATTTAAAGGCAATATATAACTGCTTTTTATTTGTTAGGGTTTGCCTTATTTTTTTTTAAATATGTTTAATTTCCTTAATTCATGCATTGGTCAAAAGCAGAAGCTTTTGGCCCTTGATAGGCCTTTCCTCCCTACACAAGCAGGGTCAGTCTGGCTCCCTGTGAGCTGGATATGGCCCTCTGACTTTTACAGTAAGAGGCTTCATGGCTGGGATATCACCTCAGAGCCTGATCCGGGGGGCAGGGGTGTGGTGAGGCAGCTGCCAGAGCCACCTGGGAAAGCAGCTTGCAAGAAGGGGGACCTCTGCACCCCAGGTGGCTGGAGTATGGGTCAGTGGTTGTTGCAGGCTGAAGATAATTGATATCTGCCTGGAGTGGGAAGTGGCTGTAAAATGGGAAAAGGGTGCCCAGGTCAGGAGCTTACACAGGAGATGTGATTTCTGCGAAGAGGACTCTGTAGCATCACCCTCAGTTGTACTGCCCTTTTCCTTGACCCCATGGAACAGGTCCCTTTTCATGGGCAGAGCTGACTACAGAAGGGGTATCTTGTGTGCCCTGCCTTGTGGATAGTGGGTTTATCTGAGCTGTGAGAGGTTAAACCGTTTGGGACTCCAGTGGTTGCTCAGAAAACTCTCACTGCCTTGGGCTTCATAGAGGAAGTATAAACACCATTTACGTCTACTTAAAATCTGAATTGAACTTGAAATTCCTGTTCAGTCCAGTGGTGAATGTTGCTACGGTTAAATTGCTCCATTAACTATAAAGCAAAGTTTAATCTGCTGTGTTTTACTTTCATGAAATGCTTCTAATGCTGGTAATGTTCCTTTTTATTGTGTTCCTTTAACTTTACAGGAAACTGAAAGCTTTGTCCTAAAAAAAAAACCCAACTAAAAATTAGGATTAGAATACCCATGAAAGCAATGCACAAATTCAAGAAAGAGAGAAGATGGAAGCAGCATTACCAGGAGAAATTAAGAGGAACAACACTGGAGCAATTTGTTGCTTTGCCTTTTCCTTTCCAAAGGAAAAAGGTTGTCAAAGAGCATGGCCAAAGACCCCCGCTAAGCAGATTACCTCACGTACTTGTGGAAATGACTACAAGTGCAATCCAGAAAGGCAATTACTTTTTTTCATTCAGATAGAATTTTTCAGCTTCTAACATGTAGTTAATTGCCTCTTTTTTTTCCCCCTCCTTTTTTCTTTTAATGGTCCTTTGCATAGGTTTAGTCATCCTGCTCCATCTATACAGCAATTGCCAGATGATTACCTCTTTAATGTTTTCACTGAGTACTTTGCTGGTTAACCTCCTTAACTGGAGAGCTGCTTATTGTTATTTATGTCTTGTCAGCATAGAGGTTCATTAAGCATTGGTAAATGACATGTTTTCATATCTGCTGACTCTAGAAATGCAATATGATCAATGGCAAATTGACTTCAGTGCAGCAATAGAGTGCATTTAACACACATCAGTGGGTCATTCGTACAAGCAGAGCTCAAATTTTTATGTCTGTTTATGTCTCTCTAATATCAAAGTATAAGTTCTCCCAAGTCAAGCAATTGTGAGTAAAAACAAAATGCAAAACCCAGTCCAACAAGTGATTGTGTATCCCAGGCCAGGTTTTAGCAAGAGTTTTTGAATGGCAGGATGCTGGAAGTGGTGAAACAGCCCTGATTGCCCCAGCTCTGCCAGAAGGCAGAGAAGGGCTGGGGCATCTCTTGAAAGCATTCTCTTCCATGCCTCAGGCTGCAGGAGGGGCAGCTCTTCAGCACCTTCCCTCACTTGCTGTCTTGGTATCACCTCCCTTTCTCTGCCTGTTCTTTCTCCATCAGGAGGGTAACACTGAGACTTGCCCACAGCCCAGGCAGGTCTGGAGATGACTTTGTGTATGTGTGATTCCCGCAAGCTGAGCTGACAGACATTTCCGTAGACAGGCCCTGTGAGGGGGTCTATGATGGGGAGTTAAGAACTTCCAGTCTCTCAGATATAAAGGGTCTTTTACTGCTCTGCTGTTTGCTCTCCTGGCAAGGAAGCTGCACTTACTGTAAGTTGGGTCCAAAGTGCTGCTTTCTGGTGTTACGGCAGCAGCAGTTCCTGAGGAAGCTGCAGTTGCTTTTAGTGGCTCAAGACCATTGTTAAACTGACAGTCAACCTCAGGGATGGGGATGCTGGGGTAGGAGGGCAGGGCTCTGAAATCTGTCCTGCTGCACACGGTCATAGAGCATCCACTGCAATAGCACTGTCAGGCCCTGGGGATCTCCTGTACTGTGGGGTGGTGATCTCTATCAGCGCTCTAATCTCCTCTCTGGGATGAGCTCCAACCCAATGCCAAGGGCAGAAAAACAGTGAGTGTATCCTCTCAGGTTGCCTCATGCCCAAAAATACATGTGCATAAATTTTGCTGGTTGTTCTTCAGTGGAGTGCAGGCTCCCTGTCCTGTTTCCTTCTGACCCAGTTTTCTTGGAGTTATTGATATTTCTGTAGTTCTGAGACTGCTCTCTCCTGTAGCAGTGTTCCTGGATTGGAGTAGGTCACCTTCAGAGGCAACTCTGAGTTTCTAGACCCCTTTCTTGAGAAATTCATCTCAGTGGTTGGGGTAAAATTTTCAACTCTGTGGATCTAGGCAGATTATACGGTGAAGATTTGCCATCAGAGCTAGGAAAAGCATATCATTATCTTTACAAGAAACCCCCAAAAATATAAGGAAAAAAAGTAGAAAAATATCTTTTTGAGCAAAAGTTTTCATTAAAAAGCATCATCAGCTTTCAATTTAACAAAATACTGTAAAAGAGAAGAAAACCATGAACACAGGCAGTAGCTCAGGGAACATTCAGTGCTGATTTACTATGCCAGGACATATCTCCTGTAGAGTTAGATTATTATTTTTCTCTACTGTTCTGTCACATATTGTTGCATGTCTGAGATTCCTCACTAGAAACTGAGAAAAAGTGGAGAGGATTTACTTTCATTAAGTCCATTATTTTACGTGCTGTAGGAAAAAAAAAATGGCTTGTGTTGAAATCTCTTCGGGAAGAAAGTAAGATCTTACATTGTTTTAATAGGGTTAGCTTTGGTAATTCCCAGTCTATACATAAGTCAAAACATTTTGGCATTCATCTGAAGAATCCTGACTCTTAATTTATGATCTTCTTTTGTTGAAATATTTGTAATATGCTCTTGGCTTTATATGCTGCAATAACTTTCTTGTTTTGTCTTGTGAAAATGAAATTAAACTTCAGATTGTCTTTTCTGTATAGAAAAAACTTAAGCTTTCACCAGTCTAATCTGTTTGGTTAGTGACATTCCTGAAGAAAACTC
This sequence comes from Sclerurus mexicanus, assembly GCA_013396755.1. NCBI lineage: Eukaryota > Metazoa > Chordata > Aves > Passeriformes > Furnariidae > Sclerurus > Sclerurus mexicanus. The sequence goes on along the minus strand of VWZF01001679.1, from coordinate 119,963 downwards.
ATCTTCCTAGTTACACTTACTCTCACTAAATATTCAGAACTGTATTTACTCATGGGCAGCTGAAGTGCTAGTTGTGTCTGTTTGTTCTTTGTGGATTGGACCATGTGAAATAGCGTTGTTTCAGTGCCGTGAATAACAGAACACTAAATTAATATTATGGCTCTCTAACAAAATGGCTTTGATGTAAGTTTCCAATATCCTTATTTTGTTACAGAGCCACAATACTAGTTAAGCATTCTGTTATTCATGGTGCTGAGATGATGTTGGTGGACTTATTAGGAGTCTAGCTGTGGAGTTCATGCTGAGGGGCAGTCAGACAGGTGAAGGCAAACTTCAGTCTAAGTTTAAGACTATAAGGTGGAGCAAATGGCTGAGCTAGTGATTTCAATCTCTGTTACCAACATGTTGATTGTCCACTCGCATTTTTCCCAGTTTTGTTGTTTTTTAGCACAATGCAGGGCTGGATCCTGCGCTGGGGAAAGCAACAGTGCACTGGCAGCACAGGCTGCAAACTGTGTGTCTGAACAAGGCATATTTTAAAAAAAGAGTACCTGTTAGTCACAAAATGGGAATTTTTGGTTAAGGAAAGTGATGATAAACTTGACAAAGGATAGAAAGGTGAAGAAAAAGGGGCTTTCTAAGGGAGGTTTGAGTGTCTAAGCAAAGAGTGTAGTGGTACCACTAAATTCCTAACAGCTTAACCAAACTCTGTGCACACTAAAAACTATGAGCACCATTTAGAAGGAAGGGAAGGGAAGGGAAGGACAACTGCCCTATGTGTCTTCAGAGCACACATACATTCCTTCTAAAATTCATCAGGAGGGATAGTACATAAAAGTAAGGTATGCACCAAGCTAGTAATAACCAAACAATTTGAGATCATGGAGAGTTTTACCATTTCCCTTTCCTTTCTTAAAATCAATTAAAAAGCAATTTTATTTCAAAAACAAAAGTGAAAGATCAGAAAGATGCCTAAGTAGCTAATTTATAGATAACTCTGATATTCAGACTGCAGACTCCATTTTTGTGATATCTGGCTGTCCAAATAGAGCAGAGCCACTACCAGGTTGCTTTGAGAGCCCAGACAGAGCTGGGGTGCTCTGCAGATGAAGAAACTGCCTTTGACATCCTCTGCAGAAACCATCACAGTCCAGCAAAGGGACCCTCTGGCTTGGTGTGTGTCCAGAGGCTGCTGCCCATCCCAGAGCTGTAGCCAGGCCGGGGACAGAGCCACTGGCCCAGCCAGGGGTGCAGGAGGACGTAGAGCAGGAGCCATGTAGGAGGCTGTGGTCCTGCTCTGCATGGCTTCTCTGGTTTTGACTGACAGGAATGTGAGTATCAGTGTTACACACAGTTGCAAGGAAGAGGATGAAATTGACCGGAAATACCAAAAGGACCGGTATTTCATTAAAGAAAATAGATTTATTGACTGTCTAGGCCAAAGTTAGTTTTGTATTCACACTTTAAAAGTTTTAATTAAGGTTTACACTCATACCGTCTAGCCATTCCCAGGTTAGTTTTATGAAAACATTAACCTTGACATTTTGACAACTTTTTTCCTTTCATTTAGTCTCTCATTTCAAGTTGTTTTCATTGTCTGTGGTTTAGCGATTCCCTCGGTCCGCTTACACAACCAAGCCCTCTGAAGAGTGACAGCTCAGGATGCCCAGCGGCAGCTCCCAGCACAGCATTTAATTCTCAGCTCAAGCCGAGCAGTGGAGCTCTACCTCTGTGGTACTGCACCAGCACGACACCAGGTTTTGCAGGCAGCGATGTGAAATTTGCCTCCACATCTGCACAATGCACTTGTGAGAACAACATGCTGGTGCCTTCACAGCTTGCAGGGCCCAGGGGCTAGCAGAGGATGTGGGGGCCGCCCTCACCTCTATGCCTCAGCAAGGTTCTCCTGCTGTCCCTCCTGCCATCGCGTACACATACCAGTCCTGCACCTCCCAGTGCAGTCTGTCTCTCTGGAATATGCTCCAGCTCCTGCATGAGGGGCCCTAAGAAATTCCCAGTAGCTTCTGCTGTATGCTGGGACCAAGCTGTGCAGAATGCAAAGATGCTTTGACCATGTCACGTGTTGATTTGGAAAGTCCAAGTTCAGCATTGTTGTATCAGAGAAGTGCCCCAAATCACCTAAGAACTTAAAGCAAGACGTACTTAAGTATTTCTGCTCCAGCTTTCTGAAGATATTTAGGCAGAAATGTATGCAAACTGTGTAGGCTTACAGTGATGCAGGGAGGGGCTGTGAAAGTCATGCTGAAATATTTTCCTGTCTCACACCAATTAAATACCTCTTGAAAGTCTGAGCCTTTAAGTTTCACTGATGTATTTCTTCTCAAGTGTTCTTCTCTGCAAAGCTGCTGTGGTTATTAACTCTATGGAGATCATGAGCTACTGAGACAGGACATTTGGGTGTTAATGGCAGCACTTTGATAGAAAGAGAGAGAGAACTTGTAACATATCTCCCCAGGGAGACAGGAGAACTCATCAACTCAGAAGAAAGGAATAATACTCATTTCTGTGTCCCTGAACATCTTGCCTTAAGACTGCATTATGTTGGGGAATTTCCATTCACATCCCACTGACTGAATGTGAGAAACTGGTCTTTCAATTTTGCTGGAAAAGGGAAAAATGAAAGGTTTTGTTGTTTGAAATAACAGAGAAGAAGTGATAAGTAATTCAGACCAAGCTCCTATGGAAGGTAGGAAATGTTGCTGATACAAATTGCCAGAGAACAGTAAAGGCCACAGAAAAGCTAGGAATGTAAACAGTGTAGTTATGACCATCGAGAACCAACCTTTCCTGTAAAAGCTGCCTGCATGTCCTCTTGCTTGTCTTTCAAATATTGTCCAGCAGGCTCTTGATCAGATAAATTGTGTGCACCCTCTGGTTCCAGTTTTAGGAGTTCAAGGTGAAAGCACAGAGTCACTTGCTCTTACTAAAGGTAACTTTCTAACTCGAGTGTGAATCAGAAGCTACGAAGAACGGTGACATTTTACAAAGTAGGGCTGCCCAAAAATGTGAGAGATTCTGCCTCATGTAAGGCCGAGGGGAAAAGAAGTTTGGGACTGCATTTTTAATATTGTTTGGGAATCCAGGTTCCCAAGACAGGCGACGCACATCCTTGTGAGCACGAGGGAACCTTGAGGAGAGTGCGTGACCCTGTATCGCCATCTCCCTTCTGGAAACGGTGACAACATGTTTATAGCAGGAACACAGTCCCTGTTCCCAGGGCAGGCAATGGCAACGGGGACCTGAGGAACCAAACAAACACCATTTTTAAAAATCTTTGCTTCTGCATAGCAAATACATCTCTCTGTTTGCATAAAGTGAGCATCTGAAGATTAACTGAGAAATAACAAATATGGGATTTTGATACTGGAGTTGGGATTTAGAGAAATCTGATGAAACAAGTAGTGTATAGGACTTGAGATAAAACAGGCATGGCAATGAAACTGACAAGGGAAACACCCTTGGGAATCCTGGAATAGAAACCCTCATTGATCTCTTCTGGAACTGAGAAAGAAAAATCCAGGTCTACAGATTGACAAGCACTGTGTGAAGGGAAAAAAGTAGATTACATTCAGGTGATAGTCCCAAATCAAAAGGAGTTCAGAAGAAAGAGAAGTGTCTAAGCTTTTTTCTTTATAACTGAACTTTACAATCATGGATGTTATTCTCTGAGGATGTGATTGTATGGATTCCAAAAATAAAATTTAAAAGGAAATAACCAACCCAGAACATATTACACTGAGTTATCAATAAATTATTTTCTCTGCCATGCAAGAGAAGGGAAAGACTGCCCATTAGCATCTTGATTAATTTTGTAGCATCCTGAGGTAATGCACTGTGTCAGAAATGTAAATATTTTCTTTAAAGGAAAATATTTTTAAATCACTTCAGAGATTAGTGGTACTGATTTTCTTTTGACAATTTATTTGTTATTTATTATCAGTTTATTAGTATTACAAAAATCTAACCTGTTTTCTCGCATTAGTTTTCATTTTCTCACTTCATCTATATTGAAATCTACAGTATCTGAGTCCCATGTCTGACACAAACTTTATGTATGAACTTGAGTAAAGGGCTTAATGTTTTGTGCCTCATTTTCCTCTTTGTAAAATATGACTTTTGGGAAGGGAGTTCCCCAACTTTACCCTCCTAACAAATGGAATCTTTCTTCTAGTTTAGAGGATGGATGAGATTGTGGTAAGTTTTCATACAGTGTCTTTGTCTAAATATCTCTATTAAATTAAACAGTTATTTTTCTCTCCTGGTAGTTCTTGGCTAACTTACACACTGCAATTCTCTCCGCTTCCAGTCTGTGTTTTACTGTGCAAGACAAGTTTTCTAGCCTTCTGTCGTAAGAAAATGCTTCTCTGATCACCTCCATAAGCCCCTTCATGCCTCTGTTTTCATGTGAGCTCTTGTGTGCAGAATCCAGATGGGATTTTTGTATAAGATGTTCCAGCAAGATATTTTGCAAAAATGCTTGTTCCCTCAAAAACAGAAGAATCTTTCTGAGGCTGTTCATTTATAGAAATACATAGGACAGAGACATGTACCTGTGATACCCCAAGACTATGTCTGTCATTCTGTCCTCCACCCCCCAACACACAAGGAAGGTCTAGCTGAAAAGGCAGCATTTCTTGGGGCACGACCTGTCTAAGTAAAATACAAAATTAAACAACGTGGCAATGAAAAAAGAAAAAAAAAGGTATGTGAGTTGCTGTATAGCTATGCTTTAATAAGAGTGTTAGGCAAGAAAATGCTTGAAACCACGTTGTGGGTTGAGAATGAGGCATCCTGATTGTGTTGTTTTGCCCTCTGCCCCTCTCTTCTTGTCCACCTGCCTGTATTCTGTTCTCTCACAGCTTCTGGCTGCACGAACAGCATTCAGTAGAGGCAAAACTAGTCCAGCCCGGGGTCCTAGGGCTGGAGAAGCACCTTTCATGGCATCCTGGCAGCTACAAAGGTCAGCATTTAAAAGGAGATTGTTGCTGCCAAAGAGGAGGCAGGATGAAGGTTCAGCTGGTGTGAAGTGCTGCCCTTCTGCAGGCTCAAGGCAGCTGTACTGGGTTACCTCAGCTCCGTGACTGTGCTCCGTGTGAGAGGAGACCAGAGGTGCATTTAAATACAATTAATGGGGCAGCATATCATAGTTCTGGTCTGGAGCAAACTCTAATCTCTAAGAGACAGGTATGACCCACTTTGCTGCTGATGTGATGTGGGGTTAGGACAAAGAGGACAGGTTAGGGACAGAAGTTGTCAGATGGGTGGTTTAGATACGGCTGATACTCCTGGGATTTAACTGGTGATGGCCTCTATTTACATTACAAAAGGTACCACTGTGAGTAACTGCACTTAGTATTTCTTTGTGCAAAATTATTTCATTAGAAGATACTGTCTAGCGATTGCTGTTTTTACTTACTTTTTTTCTACAGTATATTTTGCACTTTTAGACTGTTTTAGTCTTTAAGTCTCCAGTACTCTGCCTCCTGATTGAAGCATTTTGTCATGTCAGTCCTTGTTTCTAGTGTCAAGATCACAGTCAAAAGGGGGTCACTAATGAAGATTTGTTCATGCAGCTAAGCAAACTGTTTATGAAGAAAGCTCTAAATGAAACAGGTCAGCTATATATATTTAGTTTTGTATATATATAGTTTTCTGACTTAGAAGGAAGATTCTTTGTGAAATAATACAAAGAGAAATTTTTTGTTTGTGCTTTTTTTGAGGAGTTACTTGGGGGAAATACTGTATAGAAATAAGGCTTTTCCTAAAGTTGTCTAGGAACAAGCTGGATCCAAACACTATTAAAAATGTAATATGAATGAGGTGAGGCTTTGGGATATCTTGTCTTTCGTTTCCTCCAAACTTTAGAGGTAGGAAAGCTTCAATTTTTTGGAAGATTTAAAGTGTAGTTCCAAACTGGCTGCTAAAAGCTACCAGTCTTTTAACATGCCTCTGGGCATCTGTTTTCTGTTCCAGCAATCCTCTTTTGAACTATGTGTTTGTATTTAAGCAGTAGGTCTCTCAGGGTAGCTTTAGTATTTTGCAGGATCTTGTGCTAATAGTTTGCAAATGCCTGTGAATATCTCCATTTTTCAGAGAAGCTTTTTGGGTTGGAATTTTGCTGCCTGGAAAGGAAAGCTCAGGTGCATGCCAAGACATTTCTGCCTTGTGACTGTTGTTTCAGGCTCTCTTGTGTCTTTCCTTGGTCTATATAACTATCTGACAGAAGCAATACTTAGAACACATGTGGCTCAAATTTTCTTAATATCAGGAATGAATATATTTTGTCTGTCCAGTATATTCCTTATTAGGGTCTCATCCAAAAGATTCTCATGGTGTTTGGACAAGGCCTAGTGGTTTGTTAGGACAAACCATGTTCTGACCAATAGAGTTAATTGAATTAACCTGGAAAAGGTTTTACCCTGCTTTAAAGTCTCTGGTTTAAAGATATTGGCTTCTATCAGAAGTTGCCTAATTTTTGGGAGTGCTTTATTACTGTTATTCTCACTCTTAATTGGGTTGCTCTTCAGTAGTTAGATACATCTTTGTGCTAACATTAAATAAACAAAAAACCCCACTCAGAAACACAGAATAACATTTTGCATTCTGGACCCTACTCCAGATGGAGTTCCTGGGTACCTTGCACTCCCAAGTGTCTAATAACAGCATACTGTATCACAAGAGGAACATCCTGACCATAGCTAGAACAAAACCATACTTTGTCCTTGAATATTAAAATTACTCTCCTGTGGCAGTAACTTATATAAGTTATGTTTCTGGGTTCTCTTTTCATGCCATCTGCTCTTTCTTTTTCCACTAACAGAATAAAGGTCAGAAAATATGGGTACTAAACTGCAGTTGTGAATACAAACACTTCAACTTTATTTGTGTGACTTCCTCTTTTGCAGAAACCTCTCCCCAAAAAGTCAAAATTGAGGCCAAAATCTCTCAGAGAAGAGAAACTTGGCCCATTGCTCATCTCTTTTCCAGGCCAAGCAATTCTTTGCTACTGAATTATTTACTGATGGGTAGAATCAGTTTTATTCATCAGAGGAGCATTAGAGTCCAAGAGGACTCTGAATACATATTTAAAATGTTTACTAGTGTGTTGAACATATTCATTTAAAACCTTTAGAGACTAAGGTTTTCATTACAACTTCAAATGAGGTTTACCCTCACTGTTTTTTAACTTTCCATACTATCAGATGCTCACCTTGGCTTTTTTGTTCTGTCCTGAGCATGTGACTTTCTGTTTTGTGCTGAAGGTAGCAGAAATGAGATGTTTTCCGTGATATGACATTCCCTTATGTGGACATGGTTTGTGATATTTGAGGTTTGAATTTATCCATGTTGGATGTGGGGAGGGAGTTTCCACTGAGGCAGTGCTTTTTCTGCTGAAGACTACAGTGCCTTGGTTGCAGTTGTTTTGGAATATTACCCTACTATGCTTGAGAAGTATTTAATAGTACTACACTGGATATCTTGCTCATTAAATCACTCTCACAGATTTTCCACTCCGGATGCAATCAGAGATAAACAGCACTAATGCTTCCTCATAGCTATTAGCATTTCAAAAACTTGCACTTCAAACAGTTCTTTCACATTTCCTCAAGATTTTCAGAGTCTTCTTTTGGATTACTTCTCAGAATGAAACACAATGAAATATTTATTAAGCTTTCTGGAAAGCTCTGGAGGCAGGATTTATTAATAGTGAAACTTCATTACTGATGCTGTTGTTCTCAACTGTTTTATGCCTCCTTATGTTTTATTTTTACTATTTAAATGATGGCATAGATCGCAAGTGCTCATTATCAAAAATCTTTCCCTGGCTCCTGAGCCAGTGGGACACTGAATCCTCTGTGTTTAGGTTGAAAAACTGAATCGCCAGACCTGTGCCTATAAAATCAGCTCTGCTTGTATCAATTAAGTTGAAACAATTTCTGTTGTCTGCTATTCATATATTTCTGCCAAGGCTACTTCTGATTGTCCAAAACTGATTTCTCTTTTAGTGTCTAGAATCTTAGTACCAGTGCTTCACAGAAGTATTTTCATCCCCTCTGCCCTGACATTTACTCCTCTACGTACAGAAGTCCATGATCCACCACTTCCAGGAGTGCATGATATGACTGAGATTGGGGGTATTATGATTTTGTTGAAGTGGAAAGACATGGGCTTTGTTATTGCTGGGATGGTGGGCAGAGCTGCACTTACAGGAAAACTTATAGATCCCTTTCAGTTTTTCTGAACTGCTAACCTTAATTTTACATTCTTAACATGCACTTGAAGCACTTGTGACTAAAGGGATGCTTTTAGAGATGAAGAAATGCAAACCCAACCCTTTCTGATGGTGAGAAACTCTGAGTGGCTTCTTAAAGACTGTGGACTGTGGGGCTCAGGGCTTACCATGGTGTGGTAGGGATTAAAACATTCATGTGCAACGCTCTGTGTAGAAGTATAACACAATTCTCAAACATATGGAAGTTAAATCCTTTGTTTTACATTGGCAATCCTAGGTATATAATAGAATTTCTGTACAAATTGCTTGTTGTATTTAAATACAGTAAGTAAATACCACATAAAACTCAATGTTCTGAATGCACAGCATTTTAAATCAGTGTTTCTAAAACTCCAACTCCCAGTGTTCTGTTAGCATTGTGATCTGAGCAGGCTTCCCCTTCCTATAACCTACAAAGAATGAAGGAGTGAACAGAGACCTTATCTTCACAAATCCACCTGTTTCATCTGGAAGACATAAAAGCAGCATAATGTGTAACAATATTACAGGGACATAAGCCAAAGCCTGGTCTTTCTTTCTGATCCCTCCCCCAAATAACATTAGTTGTCTCATTGTTCCTAAATTGCCTTCAAAATACACTTTCCTCTAATGAGAGGCACAGAAACCCTTTGGAAAGCAATTCCTGCAAACCATATGCTGCCTGGTTTTCATTAAAGATACACTCTGATTAACCCCCTACACCTTAAAGCAAACGTTTTCGGTTCAGGGTGGGCTGGATGTATGTACTTGATTGCAGTCACTAAAACACAACCAACTGTGCCATGGTCACAGTTCTAGTACAATCACCACACCTCACTACCTAGCTTCTGGTGGTAAATTACTTGTTGAACTGATATATCCTCTTGCATTCAAAAATAGATAATGAGATATGGCAAAACCACAGTTAATTTCTTTGAGAAAGAGCTTGTTACAGTAGCTGGACTTAATTCATTAAGGAGAACGATGGTGGGGTTTGCTATCTGTGTAGGATACTTGTATTCCAGATCGTTGTTCTGTCTTGATGTTTGCTATTTTGCTACCTGTCTAACATTAAATTATTATATGTGAGAGCCCTAGGTTTAGTTGGAATCCAGAGGTCTCCATGCACCCCCTCTGCTTTGGTGAGGGGATAAGATGTTCTTTAATAATTACCTCTGAAATTGCAGAAGACCAAAGCCTTTATATCCCTCCTTAATGTCCACATCCGTTTTGGCTTATTTTTCTCACTTTATCTATATTTAATTAGAATTTTAGAGAAAATGCAGATTTGCAGCTGTAGTAATCACCCTGAAATAATTTCTGAACCTTGCCATGAAATTTTGCTTCTCCTTATTGAGGAACAGCCCTCTCTGAAGTGCTGCAGCAAAGTCTCCTCTTCCCTGGGCAAATAATTATCTCTCAAAATGTTTTCGTGCCGAGTGTGCGCAACAGTAGAAAGAGTTACGCTAAATGCATAGCGACAAGAAATTCCCTGCCTTTGTATGCTCCTCACAGCACTGGAAGCCTGGCTCATTGGCAATTCTGATGGGCGCTGTGAGCCCAGCGGGTCCAGCCGCCCACGCCGGGAGACTTCAGCCAGCCGGAGCGCTCCAGGAGCCAGCACTGCGTGGCTGCTATCTCTGCTTGTTGAGTTGACGTGAGACAAGTTATTACCATATAAATGAGATAAGGTCTTAGATAATTGCAGGCTGAAAGTAAAACTGGACTTGACTGCTTGTGTGGCTGGAAATTTTAAGTCCACCTTTCTATCTCCAATTTTTAATTTTTTTTTTTCAAAGTCTGTTGCTTTTTTCCTTCAACCCATTAGCAGAATTTATAAGTGATATAAAGGTCCCTTATGTTATCCAGTTGTGACTGTTTTAGACCTGGTACTTTCGTGATGCCTTTCTTTTCTCCTCTGCTGGTTATTATGAAACCTGTATGCAGAGGTAATGAAATTGCTTTGAGGAGAATATGAATGTCAATCTCTTTGACTAAAATAATCTAGTGCGGTGACTTTATTCTTTTTTCTCCTAAGAAAAAGGAAAAGAAAATATCTTTGGCTGATTCCTTCTTTGTCTCTGTCTGACCATGCCAGAGACTGTGTGGCTCAGTTTAGAAGATACTTTTCCCCTGGGTTGGTATCTTGTGTTCTGTTCCCAGGCATCTGACTGTAATGTGGAGTAATTTAGTAAAAAGTGATATTCTACTACATTAATTTCTGTGTTAATCTTCTCCCTCCTGTGTAGGGCATAAAACCCTAAGGACAGGAGAAAATATTTTCATGTGTCTCACCAAAGCATGGTATAATCTTAAGGATTGCTTTCAGTAGCTAAAAGTAGTGGGTTGTTTTTTTTTTCAATTGGCAATTATCAAACAGCTTGTTCTTGCAAGGGAGAAACATCTGGTGGGACAGCCAAGCAGGGATCACTGAATCTCTTATTTGTTGTGGCGATCAAATTCACAGGTCAAGGTCAGGTCTTGCACACTTAATTTGGACAAAATTCACTCTTTCAGAGAAGTCTAGGATGACCACTGTGGGCTTACACCCTGGAAACGATGTCTGGAGCAGGGCATAGGGCCTGTGCTGGATGAGCTGGGGAGAGGCTCAACTGGGACCAAAGGACACTTACCAGCAGCACTCAGCAGTTAAGTCTTTATCTTTGCTAATAACAATGTGAAGCTTAAAATATACCCAGGCCTACAAGCTGCTTTCTCAAAAGCAGCATTTAGTTGTTTGCAGTTGGGATTGTTTTTGTGGGTTTTTGTTTGGTTTTTTTTTGTTGTTGTTGTTTTGAATGTATATGTGGTCTAGTTGAAGAATTGAGAAGCAAAGACCAGTGTCCTGAAAGATTGGCCAAGAAGGAACATTCTGTTTGAGGAAGCTACGGGAAAATCCTTAGATTTGTAATAGGCACATAGAATGATAGGTACATAGTGCATCCAAAGGGACACAGTCTTGCATCTCCTGGTTCTATTGGACTAAGTATATTCTGGCTAAAATCGGAAGCAGGGGGGCTTTTCTGCTTACCAGACCTGTGGTCCTGCAGCTTGAGGAAACTTCCATTTCTCTTGCAAAAGTGTCTTTGTCTGGAAGTTAGCTTCTGAAAATGTTTCCTCTCATTTTCCCAGTTGTGACTTTGTTTCAGAACGTATCTCCTTGGTGATTTGAAGACTTTCCATTTCTAGCCTTAAGACATTCATGGGCAGTTTATAACTCTTTGACTAAATCAGACAGATGACACAAAACCATAGTTACAAAAATGTTTTTTATACTATAACATAATGAAATTCTATGTATTTAATGATTGCATATTGAAAATAAATAACCAACTTTGGCTCAGTCTGAATGCCAGTCCATCTTGGAATATAATATAAAACATCTTCAGAAGATTGCATGAACAGAGTCTTTCTTTAAATAGAATCTTTCTCAATTTCTAATGCTGCTGGTTCAATATTGCTGCTTATGCTTGCTATCCCATTTCACAATATCCTTCTTTTCAGTTTGATGTCTTTCCTGCACCAAGGGAATTGCTAGAGAGCACATTTACTTTTTTTTTGTGACTTGGCAGAGGAACTAGAGGAATAAAAACCCCAAAGAAAAAAAGATAATGCTACAGTTTGGTCACCTAAGATACCTACAGTATTACAAAGTTTAATATAAATATCTTTAAACTTGAAGAAGCGATTTTTGAAAGATGGACAAGAAAACTGGCTCCATGTAAAGAATAAGGAATGTGTTCCTTTGGAACGCAGTGTGGCTTGAAACACACAGCTCTTCCAATATGTGAATCATCCTGTGGATGTGATGATGTCCAGAGGATATTGAAACACAGACAGAAAGAAGAAAAGTCAAACAATAGAGGTGGAGGGAAAGAATAATGAGTGCTAAGATTAATATTTCAGCAGTCTATTTAAAACCACGTTATTACAGTGCTTGAGGCATTAAATTTGCTGGTCTGACTTGTGTGGGAAATCAGCTTATTTTAAACACTGTGCCGTCTTGGAGAACTTGCAGAAGTTTTCAGCCAAGGTAATGCATTATGCATCTGATTTGGAAGGAAAAAAAGTGTAAATCCTACATATAATCAAAATAGATGGAAGAGTAAAAAGGCTTGGAATTTAAAGATAAATTATGAAGAGCATCCAAGGAGATTAAATCATGTAAAGAAAGAACATTGAAGACAAAGGAAACTACAAAAAAGAACAATTGGGATTTTCATCATATGATTGCTCAAAGATACTTAGGATGCACTTTCCCCCCTGGTTAAAGTTAATTCCCAAGGTAAAAGCTAAATCATTAACTTGCAGGAAGCCAGAAACAGGGCCAGTGGGTTGGTAACTCCCGTCCTCATTGTTATCGATAAGCAGCGAGGTCTGTATTGTGGCTCCCGAAGTGGGCTGTGAAGGTTAATTAATATCCTCTCACCGCATTGCCTGCTGTGAAAGAGAATAGGCTGCTCAGAGGGGTGAGCTACAGTCTGCCCCACATCCCAGCAGAAACAGATTTCCCACCTTTCTCTTTCCCAGTGTGAGAGGACACAGGAGTGGCAGTGATTAGAATGCATGCTGACCTGCCTTCTTAAAAAGCTTGTTTATACAACAGTGAGGTCAGGACAGGGATCTGATGTATTCATTAAACATGGGAAACAAATAGTGTTACAAACAACTTCTTGCAAAGGTGACAAACTGGTTCTTAGTGCTGAACAAAAAGGGGTTTATCTCCATATTCTTTAGGATTTGGTCTTTGAGAACAGTATAATTTCACTTCTCTAGGCTCCTTTACACGTTGTGTGATTATGTGTACGGCTTTATGGCTTATTGTGTGACTCCAGAACAGAAGACCTTAATTCCTTCCCTTTTCCCTCCTTCTCATTCCCCACACTGCCAAGAAAAGAAACAAAACAACCTCTTCTCTTCCAGTTAAACAAAACACCATAGCCAAAGGCACAGGCCAAAACTTGACAAACAGATAAACAGATGAAACCTAAGTACATAGTGTTTCATAGGTTTTAGAGAAAGTTTTGCCTTGCTAACTTTAATCTGTTTGCTGTGGTTGCAATAAGTTTGATTGCCAGGCATCACAGCTGGGAAGAAATGAAAAAAAAAATTAAAAAAATCTGTATTAAATTATGGAAGCCCATGAATACATCTGATGTTCAGGAATGTTTCAGTGTAGCAGCATATGGGTGCTGCAAGACTTTAGTTATGCATTAATGCCTTCACAGTGTAAATAACAGAGCAAATTCTATATGAGTCATGGCTTTGAGGTCACTGAATGTATCCCTTCCAACCTCCTTGTTTGTCTCTCTGTAGCATGAAAGGAGCTGTGGAGGGAAAAGAAGTGAGAGAATAAAAATGTCAGCTGGGAACAAAAGCATTGGTGGCTATCTGTAAGCACCATGTTCAGCTACGAAGCCTCTGCCTCTAGAAATGCCTAGCACCCTCCTGGCACCTGTGGCAGGTGCTTTCTCCAGTAGTGTGGTGCTGGTGGTGCCTGGCACTCTGCTTCAGCTCACATCTGCATGGGAGCACTGTGGTGACAGCAAGTGCAGCCCCTGATAGATCACCCACACAAAGACAGCTGCTGCCTTTGTTTTCCGAGTTCCCACACTGCTGAGAGAGAGTGCAGGCAGCCCAAACTTCTTGGGTGGGAATGGAATCAGAGGAGCTGTTGCCTGTGTGTCTGGGCCAGCTTTCTCAAGGAGAGCTGGAAACGGAGTCACAGTCTCAGTTGTGATGTGCTATAATGAGGTGTCTTCAGGCTTTCCAATTGCCACTTTCTCTGCTGGCCAGATGGCCCATCTGAAACCATCTCATCCAAGTTATAGCTCCTTGCTGTCAGCACTTGCTTTCTGCCTGAACTTCTTAAATACAGCCCTAGAGTGATACCCAACCTTTAATTTCTGAACACAGGATAGCTATTATTCATCTTGGAGTTTATTCTCTAGTGCAGGGTTTTTTATCAGGTTGTGTGTCTCTTTTTCTTTTTTTCCAGTTTCTTTCTTTATCAGGGAACTTCGTTTCACAAATTTCCTAAGATCTGATTGTGGGAAAAAAATAAATTAGCAGTCATAACCACTGTGCTGCTAAAGTCTTTGTAGCCTAATTAAAAGCAAGCTTTAACTGGAGACTGTTTGAGTTGAACACCCCTGTGTAATTTGCTTCATTAATTAGTGTGCAAAGTGTCGCCGAACAGGACTTCTTTCAGTGCCACAGTGGATCAGGTTGTTCTGTGTTTGATCAACCCACATAAAGCCAAGGGGGGTTTGCAATTGTGATGGGTTGGTCTGCGGGTGGGACAACTCTCCCCCCTGATCCCACCCCTCTCCGGGATCCCTCTCCCATGGCCCACAAGGGAGCTCTTTTCCTCTCCACATACCTGAGTCTCCTCTTGGGTGGGGCCACAATGATTGCAAGGAGAGGTGACCATCTCTCCTCCTGACTTATGGGGAGGACATGGTGAAGGCATGAACGTGGGGACCAGGCCAATAGGATAAACCCATCTCATGTTAAGCTGTGGCCTAAATTCAGTCATCCATTTTCTCTGTGTGCTTAATGCCTTTTGTTGAAATAAAACATGCAGATGCATTAGTACTTGCATTACACCAGTGTTAAATTCTGGAAGGTACAAACTTCAAAGGTATTTAAGAGGGTTGCAATATTCATAGATCTCCCTTTCATGCCTTTAGCTGTCTTTTTGCTTAATTTGTGCTCTTTGGTTTAATGAGCCAAAGACTTGGGACAATATGTATGTCTGGAACAGAGCAGCATGTGGCTTTTGCCTGTTCCTCCAATATATTGTCACCCATAGAAATTGCAGCCTAGATTATGACAGCAGAGAACTGCAGAGTGGGACAGGTCAGAAATGATCCTGGTACTTAAAAGAAATCTACATTGCAATTTAAATTGAGCCAGGAATCCTCTTTTGCCAGCCCTTATGCAACCTCTGTTCCCACCTGAAAAGCTCCAGATCTAAAAATAATAGGGAGGAGAATGTCAGTGTGGGATTACGTATTGGCTTTAATAATAAAAGTATATCCAGGTTGGCTTTGAGAATTTCTGAAAATACCTGACATGTACTGTCTTCAATGCCTGTTTGCCCTTGTGCAAGTTAGGATTTCTCCAGCGGTAGATCATTGGGCTGAATACTCAGAGGCCTGAATTTAAACTTAAAGGGAAAAGAGGTGAAACAATGAAAATGCCAAAGCAGGTTTGCTGAGTGAAAAGTTGTTACCTATACATACATGGGTTGTAAGGTTTTATACAGCCAGTAATACACAGTCCACCTCAAATTTCTTATCAATATGTCTTTTTGGTCTTTGTACATAAATGCCCATGGGTTTAGTGTGTGGCAACTGGGTTTCTGATCCTACTCTGTGGTGTGTTTTGCAACACTGAATATTTTCTATTTTGTCTACATTTACTTCAATGTTTCAGGGCAGAAAATAATCAAGGGTACTTTTTCTCTAGTTTATGAACTTCTTTGCCTCAAAGTATTGATAATTTATAAAAGGAAGTTTGAGTGTAACTTGTGACAAAGCGACAAAACTTTTGCCAGAGGTTGCAGAGCAAGACCATTCCAAATCCCAAATATAATCAATCTATAGCAGAGGACAAACACATACTATGTATGCTTACAGTAGGATTAAATCTGAAACAAATGCACTGAAATGAAATAACATAACAGTAATGAAAAGGTCTTCATTCCCAAAATTCTACAAATATATCTGATGTTTATATTATGGTTCTGTATTTCAACAAATAACATAAAGCTTATAAAATATGGTTCTGTATTTCAACAAATAACATAAAGCTTATAAAATATTTGGATCATAAAAGACTTCTTAAGAAGTACTAGGTAACTATAACTTTATGTATCGATAAATACTTATGCTTTTAAAAGACCTTGAGAGCTGTTGTTGGCTATGAAAGCATCAGTTGCTGTCCAGAAGAACAATATTGGAAGCACTGAGTCAGTGAAATGTGCACCATAAAGCCCTCAGAGTAATAAACATCATAATAAAAACTACCTCTGGCATAATTGTTTAACAGGTGCCTTCAAACCTGAAGCTGAGACCATGCAGTTAAGAATAATGACTGAAGATGTGAGAAATTTATGGTGGGTCCTCCCCTTGTCTGTGGATTTCCTATGTGACCTGTGGTCTGTCTCTGTGTAGCTCGACTCCCTGAATGCTGGCTCAGAGGTCCAGCGAAACTGCTACTTCCTGAGGTTACCATCTGTCAGCCAAGTGTGTGCATGGTTTTTACTTCACGCTTGCAAGAGGTTAACAGTATCAGCTTCAATTAAGAAGATCAAACCTTATGTATTTTTTATTTTTCACGTATGATAGGTGATGACAGTACATGTAGCTTCATTGGCAAATGGGATCTTGTAAAGTGTGGTTAACTTGTCTGGGTCCCAAAATGAGGATAAAATTCCTTTCCCACTTTGTACTGAAGATAAGAGCCACATTATGCTGGAGACAAGTGGTTTTGGGTGGTTCTGGATAAAGGTTTATTTTCCTATTGAAGTAGCACTTAGTCATGCGAAATATTTTCTAGCTTGAGTTCAGCTTGCTATTAGTCACCGCTCTGTGCAGTTCACTGGCTTTGTGCCTGTGGCCACATCTTCCTGACCAGAGGCAAAACACGCCGCAGTGGCAGTGGGCAAAGCTCTCCCTCAGCTCGTGTCTTTGTAGGGGTGGTATTCCCACCGAGTGTCCAGTGCTCACTCTCTGCTGGTTGTACCACACATGAGACAGAGGGACCAGTTGTTAGGAAGTTATTGAAAAGGAATTACTGTGAAAGGAAGATTTTGGATGAAATTATGTCTGTACCTGCAGGAGTTGCTGGGAAAAATGCTGCCACTGACAGAGGTGTAGCTGGGTTTGATCAGAGGAAACACCTTCCAACAACTCAATCAACCTCTTTTCTTACCTTATTATGACTTATTCACTAACTGGCAAAGATATATTAAAGCATTTGGCGTATCCTTTCTCAGCTATGGATGATATCTAAAAATATTTACAATCTTATTTGCCTCAACATTGTCCCCAAACATTTGTTGCCATTAAAATTTCCATGGAAATTGCAATAACTAAAAATAACATAGGAGTTCATTTACATATTTTATAATTTAATTTGTGGCCAATGGCAATCAGCTAAGCAGATTCTGTTGTGCAAGAGTAATGTGAACAAAAGTTTTTCATCTCCACTTCAGGACCTTGTGGATGTAGGTTAAGGCTGTATTGATCCTTTGACTTTTTTGTATATTTCCAACTCTTAAAGCTGTCTGATAGAAATGCAAATCTTGGCATCTGTTAAACATTAGTAATAGTAAAGCAGACTTCCATCAAAATAAATAGTTCAATGATAAGCTCTGCCAAGACAGACATGGCAATGTTAAGAAGGCTTCCACCAGTTGTACAAGCATCCTGTGAGAGGGAGACAGCTCAGGCAAAATTGCTGACCTCAGCAGCAACAGATTTCTCAGTCTCTTGTCATATCTGTATGTGAGTGAAGTAGGAGGTTGCTTTAGGCTTGCCTAGTAGGAGGATGCTTTCTGAGAACCCTTACACAAGACAGCTTTCAGCTCCTTATTCTGATGCATGAGTTGTGCTAGTGAGCATCACTGCAAAAGCTGGGTCTGTTGCCGCTTTCCCTCCTTTGGAAAGACATGCTGTATTCTGTCTTCTTTTGCAGTCTGTATATGTGGAGAAAGGGTATGAAAGCAAAAAGTACAAGGTCTCAGAGCCCTGTTCAAACCTGATGATTCGAGTTAAAAGCAAACACAAAATTCCCACTGTCAGGTGCCCCCAGGGGAGAGGAGCCTGTGTAGGAGAGGGCCTAAGGGATGTGTTAAAGGGACAAGGGAAGAGACAGGGAGGGTCTGGCAGGCTGGAAATGTGTATTTTAGGTATGTTGTTTTACTGTGCTCAATAAGCAATTCTTCCTGACTGAAAGGAGTAAGCTACAGAGTGATATGTGAAGTCTACACTAGCTGAGCTGTTCTGTGCATGAGGTCAGTTGTTCTTTAAACATGGTCTTTATCAAGGCAAGAAAGTTAGAACCTAAAAGAAATTAGAATAGGAGACTTTCTTCAGAAGTCTTGTGTTGTGGAGGCCCTTGAGGATTTTCCTCCATACCAGAGGGCTGTACTGCCTGTGGTGCTGTGAGCCAGAGCAGAGGCTGCTCATGAACCAGGAATGGCCTGTGAGGCTGAAGAGACTCCTACCACCACACTGGTGGCCATCCACATTGGGCATCAACACCCTTCAAGACTCAGCAACCTAAAACTATGAGTGCAGTGTTATTTTAAGAGGGGTAAAATGGAATTGGTGGACCTAGAAAATTAACTATCTAGATAAAAGGGTTGTGAAATTTAATTAATATTAAAGTTGGAAGGCAAGTACTGTATGTTATTTTGTTTATCTACACTGATGGTGGCAATTATTTTTTTTCTTTGAATACTGATTGGTAAGCAAAATTACTTTTTAATGTGGGATTTCTAGATAAAGGCTTCAGTCAGTGTTTTAAAAGAAACCAAACTCCCAATTTACCCCCATATAAGTCTCAGTGGAAGGATTAGATGTAGCTGAATAAGAGAGATGTAAACAGAGAAACACATATGAATTTTTAGGGCATCCCACTACAAGCAAGTTTTTGTTGGTGGTGATGAGATTAAAGAGTAACAATCCTGCTTTTTTTTTTTTTTAAACTAGGAAAAATTGTAGCCAGTAGGGAACTGCGGTGTGTTTTGCCAGACACTTCGCTTTCCCTTGAACATTGAAACCAAGAAAACCCCCAACCATTTACAGGTGAATTGTGCATTTCACTGTCTTTTAGGAAACCTGGTTTTGTGAGCCAAGAAGTAAGTGCTCTGCTATTGCTAGTGGTCTCATTAGCTGGTTACAAATTTCAGCAGTGAGTTAGTGTGACAGTGGGACAGCCTGCAGGAAGCAGGTTAGGGATGCTCAGTGCTCTGTCTGCAAGACCCTGTTTCAGAGAGAAGTGTGCAGAAAGCAAGAGGGATGAGAAATCTGGCTGGGAACCACTCTTTCACTGATCCATGCTTGTGGTGTGAAGCGTATGCTTTGAGTGAAATCAGCATTGGGAGAGGCAGGAGGTGCCTGCATTTATCCACCCATCAGTGAAATAACAGTGGAGCTCTGAAAATGCCGCAGACTCCTATGCAATCTCCTTCATGTCAGTTTGGAGATTATAGATTTTGTTTCTGGAAGAGTCTTTGTCATGTATTGATATAAACACAAACACAGGCAGAAGGTTAGAGTCCTGAATATCATCTTTAAATGGCACCAACTTGCTGCAACATTTTCTGCACATACAATAGGCAACATACAGCATTAGATTCAAATACTGGCCTTTAGTCCAGAATACCTCTGGTCTTCTTCCAAAACTCATGAGGTATAGAGAACTGGAAAAATCAGTCTTGACCTGATACCGTTTCCTGAGTTTCTACTATTCTCTAACACTTTACCCAGAAATGGATCATCGCTTCCTTGAGGCTCTTCCACTCCAATGAACTTGTAGTATGAGGCCTGATACGATTGAAAGGTCCAGGCAATTGGCACTGAGCCAGGGCATTTCCTCACAAAAGCTGTCATGATCCTGTCTGTTGTCATGAGACATCACTTATTTTCTTTGGATCTACTTTTGGGCAAGATGAAATGTAAGCAGGTATAGTTTTAGAAGGTTTAAATTTAAAACAACTGATTACAAAGCTACTTTCACTTGCTCTGCTGGTAGCCTAAGACTTCATTTATTTTTCCATAAGACAAGCTCTGGGCAAAAGCTATCTATGATTGTGATTCAAAATCTGGAGACTAAACAATTATTTCAGTAAAGATTTCAATGTGGCATTTGACACATCACAAATTGCCCAGCATATATAATCCTATTTACTGGAGTGGAGAGATGAGATCCTTTTATGCTTAGAATCAACAAACAATGCACACTAAATACCGCTTATCTCAGACACTAAACAGGCCTCAAGAACTGAGGCTGATGGTTGGCTACTTGACTCATCAAGGTAAATACAGCTAATACCACATGTTCTGAAAATACCAGAGTGAAATCCTGCTGCTGCTTTTTCCACAGTATCTCTAAAACCTGTTTGTTTGTTTTTCCTTGCATAACTTTGGGCTCACTTTTTCTCTCTTCTCATTAAAATTTTCTAGATGTTGCAGTATTAGCAACCTTACACTTCTTGCTAAATTCATACCAAAACTATTACTTCTTCCATGTTTTCTACCTCTTAAGTGAAATGGAGCCCTTGCTTCAGAAGGAGCTCTGACATGCTACAGAAAATAATATTCCTGTAAAAAGTACTGTAGTAAACAAATACCAACAAATTTACAAAGTCATGCTTACAGAACTTTGGGAATAACAACTGAGTGTGTTCCATGCAATCTTTCTTCAGTGTCAGTGCCACTGTGCTGTCATGCAGTGTTCAATTAATTGTGTGTTCACACAGTACTTTTTTCAAAATGAATATGCATTTAATAAGGATTTTCATGCATAACCTCCTAAGGATTTCAAAGTTATATTTTTTTTTAACTACATGTTTATCTTCCATTTTGTCTAAGGACATAACTGGTACCAGTGCAAAGCTGGCTGTATCTGGATAGGTCCTAGAAAGAGATGGCACCTTTCTCGTTCAGTTTTTGATTTCTGTCTTATCTCACTTCTATACCAATGGGAAGCATTTTATGCAATTGTTCTCCTGCCTCCATAAAATTTCTCATCTTGTTGTTTTACAATAAATATTTTCAGGTTTCAGAAGTTAAAATGAACTCTTGGACTCATTCTAATTTTTATCAATGTCCTTTTGTGAGAAGCAAACCCTTGTAGAAGTCAGTCAGTTGCTGTTGCCTACTTTAAGAGAACCTTGAACTGAATAAATCAAATCAAATCAAATCCTGAAATAGTTTAGGTGATGCATGTGGCTTTTATATTAATAGGTTGATACACGTAGCTTTTATATTAATGGGTTTAGTAGGGAAATGG
This sequence comes from Sclerurus mexicanus, assembly GCA_013396755.1. Taxonomy (NCBI): domain Eukaryota; kingdom Metazoa; phylum Chordata; class Aves; order Passeriformes; family Furnariidae; genus Sclerurus; species Sclerurus mexicanus. The sequence continues at coordinate 98,662 of VWZF01001679.1, read as the reverse complement.
TACCTACATCATTAGGAAATATACTGAGAATAAAAAATAATAATTTAGGTCTGGAAAGGGACCTCCAGATGTCAGTCACTTCAACCCAAGTGTCTCCTCAAAACAGGTCTGACTAGATCAGTCTGTCCAAAGTTATGTCCAATCACCATCCTGAGTGCAGTGAAGCCTGTGGATTGCCCCAGAACATCTGGGACAACCCAGATCTGCTGCAGTGTTACCTGTGATTGTGAAACAGGATGCCTGAATGAGCTCCTGGGCAGATAGAGGAATAAGACTCAGATAAATGTAAGGAAGACTACATTGTAGTTTGTTCTTGGAAAAAAAGGCAAAAATAAACCCTGAAAAAATTAAAAAGTGGGGATAGAAAATGGGGGTGTTGATAGATGCTGTGAGTTCTCAAGTGCTGAGCTGGCAGAATGTGAAAGTTAACTCCGTAGGTTATGAATTTTTGCCTAGGAATTTCAAATCCTTCCTGGAAAACTTGCCTCTAAGCTGCTACTATGAGCTGTAGGCATTTATTCTGGAGAGAACCCACAGTGTTTCTAATGCGTTTTGTTGCATGTGGTGTGCATCTCCCGTGGTGTGATGTAATGTAACATGGCATGTGGTGTTATAAATAGAATGATGAGATCTTGCAAAAACCTGCCTGGCAGGCAAACTCGCTGTCTTTCCTTTTGAAAGGCTTCCTGAGCTCTCCACTACGCTCCCTTTTGTTAAAACGCACCTTCCACCCCAGCACTCTGCTGTTCAGGTTCCCAGGGAGCAGCTGGGATAGAATGGCTTTCTCTCCCAAATTCCTTTTGCTTGTCAGCAACGCACTAAAGACTTCACGGGGGCAGCCTTGCTGCTCTCAGTTCCTGTCTCTCCTTTCATCTGTGTCTATGCATTTCTAATTTGCTCGGTGCTGTGGGCAAGATGCTAATTTTAGCAACCTTGTGTAATTACTCTGAAGTCACTGGGGTTAATGCATGTGTTCAGTATAGCTCCAATCAGAATCTGGCCTTATGTTGTCTTAATATTTTTAGCTTTTTTTTTTTCCCCCTGCTGGCAGTAAATTCAGTCTCTGTGGCCTTAGCAGTAACACTAATGTTAGAATAATATTCACGCATGTTTTAAAATAGGCTAGGGAGTAAGAGTTACCAACAAGACAACATGGGAGCAATTCCCTGACCTTTCTGGTAAGGATGCTGGTCTGCAATTTTATGGTCCCCAGCTTGCTCTGTGCTCTCTGAAGGAGTGATGGGTTACTATATTTATACCTGTCCTTTAAGAATATTACTCTACCAGCTTTTATTTCTAGAACTGTTTGGGTTTCTGGACAGGGTTCTCCTCTGACTGCCTAAGCAAGAAAAATTTGTTTTAGTGACATCTCATATAAGAGGTGAAGGTCATATCAGTTGCCTGCTAATGGTCATTAGTCTAAAGCCTCAGCTGTAAAACTGACCTTATCAGAAGTCCCTCTTCTTATATGGTTCAAGTTCCAATATGTGACAAAATATACAGAAAGGGACTTGAATATATTTTTCACTAGCAATTTTTAGTTCGACTTGTCTTATAGACTGAACTGATATTTCTGAAACTGTGTTGATAGAAGCATTGGATATTAGGATTTGTTTTCACACAAAGGGTTGTCAAGCATTGGGACAGGCTACCCACAGAATTGGTGGAGTCACCTGCCTGGGAAGCGTTCAAAGAAAGAGTGGATCTGGTACTTGAGGACGTGGTTTAATGGTGAACATGGTGGTGCTGCTGGGTTGTCAGTTGGACTTGATGATCTTAAAGGTCTTTTCCAACTTTAACAAGTTGATGATTTTACGATTAATGCACAATAGCGTGATTTACCTGTGTTGGCTCAAATAATTTGATAGATCTGTGCAGATAATATACCATATATGCCTAAAACTTTCACATGGTCTGATCTCCTGTTGCAAAGCTTGTTGCTTCTGTTGAATAAAACCCAAACATATTGTGGTGCCACTTCCTGAGGTCTTAAATGGTTTTGAGACACCTTTTGGCAAGTCCATACAAGAAGACAGCAGTTTGGTGGCTTTCACTCTCCATTGGTTGAGCCACATGGGAGAAATGTACATGCAGAAATGACAGATATTTTACATGGGAGACCTTGCATCAGACTTTGTGTAGTTCCTGAAGGGAGGGGAGAAGCAGTCAAGTGTAGCAGACAAATAAATTGGTTTGTTTAATCACTTCCCACTGATTGTCAGTCCATACATAAGAAAACATTAACCAGGGAAAATGTTAGCACATGAATGCTGCACTGCATTGAAACTCATTGTGTCTGGCTCAGTAATCTAGGCAAAGCCAAAACAGACTCAGCCTAAAGCATCATAGCTCTTGTTAAATTTCATAAGTCATGAAACATTTGAAATCCTATAATGTTACAAATTAAAAGCATGTTTATATGCATGATTGGATGCATATCAGGGGATAGTTTTTAGTAAAGTCTTTCTTTTTATTTCCTCTCAATCTTTCCAGCTGTGCTGAAGCATCCTTTATTAGACTTTGTCTTGTGTGCTATCAGGCTGTCCCTAGTTTTGTGTGTTTCACATCCCCATTTGGATCTCCTGCATGGAGTGTTATTTTCTTTCTGGTTACTTTGAGACTTACTCTTTGCATCCAGATTTATTCTCCTACAGCTGCAAAGATTTATTTCTATCTGCAGTACAAAAAAGCAGTCACACTAAGCAATGAAAGCAAATGTTGCTCCTCTTCTCATCACAGAACATTTTTCTTCTACATCTAAACATGCACTCCTCATCAGAAACAAATGGATCTGGTGTTGACTGCAATCCAAAGCATGTACAACAAATTCCAGGCTTTTTCAGTTATTTGAATGATAGCCAGGAATTGAGATAATACTACTTAAGAAGCAGAACCAAATGCTACAGTGCAATAGAATGGACTTGAAACATTTTTGGTCTTAAATTTCCCTCATTTGAAATGAAAATACCTGATAAACCATAGAAGTACTGGAAGGAAATGCAGTTGCTTATAAAACCTTCAAAACCTCTTTCAGTCACCATAGTATCATGTCTTTAATTGCTGATGGATAAGCATGAAGGGCAGGCTAAATGAGCTAAGTGGATGCTGTGGGATTTTGTAATCCTCAATGTTTACTTAAATTACATTTTAAATGTGTAACTGTATTGATGCTGCAATTCAGCAATGCAACAGAATACGAAATCAAACGTGGCTTTAATAACCTCCTGGTGTTAAGGGATACTTTCTACACTAATTTGAATAAGTTTTGTGAAATTACTCAAAGCTTATTTTTTTTAAAAATGCCCTGTAAGTGGGCATACAGAGCAGCAGAAACTCTTAATGGAAAGGTAAGGAGAAATTAGTTTTCCCTGAACTCCTCTCCTTGGACTCAATCCACTGGCAGGAAGCGTCTGAAGTGTCTTAAGGTTTCTCCAAGTTCTCATATGTTCTTAACTCCGCCACCACTTGCCCTCTTGCCCTTAATCACACAAGAAATTGGTATTGAAAAGAAAAGAAGATACATTTGCAGCTGGTGCAATAGTTTTGCATCAGCTAACTATTTAGTAAAATATTGTGTAAAACAAATTGTAATGGAATTGTTTTTGCACCTTTTTAAACAACAACAACTAAAACCCAAAACCCACCATGCAAACATATCTGGTGCATTCATAGATTTGTTCTTGCATGACACTCATGAGGGATTCCCTTTTGCTGAAAACCTATGATTAGGAGTTTTTTTGTGGTAAAGAGCAAGCTGTTCCTTACACTGTTTGCCCCTGTCTAACACTCTCTGGCTGTAGCATGAGCCATGCTTTCCTGCAGTGTAGTGGCTCAATAACCCTTTTGTAAATGCTGGAGAACTGTGGATGAATGCAGGGAAGGAATTAACTTAAAACCAAATGGTGTGTCTATGTTGTCAGAGACTGTTCAATACATGGAGGGTTTACTACAGCAAAAACAACTACATAATCAAGAAAAGTCAACAAAGAAACTTGAGAACACTGATATGTAGCACCTGTTTAACAGTTTTGCATCTGAGCTGCTGCAATAGTCAAAAGTCCTGATCTGCAAAGAAATGCATTATGGAATGTGGGGTAGTAGATCACAAGACAAGAAATACATTGTGCTTTGGTCAACACAGTGACAACAGCACTGGCGAGTGCTGCAGGGAGTGTGTTTCAATGATGCTTTTTGAGATGTCAGGCCTGACTGCCTGCCCCTGTCTGTGTTGGTTTGACTCTGTAGTCTTTGGGTGTGGCTTTTTTCCTTCTCTATCAGTAAAGCTTAAGAAAAGAAAGCAAGGAGAAAAAACCCCAAACCCTCCTTACGTGATCATGTAGTGAAAGTTAAGGTCAGGCAGCACACCTCACTACAGCAAATGTGGTTAGCATCCTTAAAGTAAGTGGTGAAACAAAAGGTTTTCCCTTTGTTAAAACAGAGCACGTCGCACTTGTGCAATGAAATTTATTCCTCACAAAGCTTGTTTGAGAGCTGCACTCTGGAGTTTGTGGGCAACTCTTTCAGTTGTCTTTGAGCTTAATGGTCTCCCAAAGCAGCTGAACTAAGTGCCCAGTAGACATTCCCTTGGCTGTGCATACCTTGAATATTGGAATAGCTGAGATATGAGTCTATGTATTTTTCTGTCTGTAAGCAAGGAGATGAACTGAAGGGGAGTCTGCCCCTGCTCCAACCTGTTCTGTATGTGCCAAGCTTGTCCCTGGTGAAAGTCAGTCTCCACGTATCTTTGTACAACTGTTGTAGCCGGACAAACTATGTCTAAAATAGCTTTCAAGTCAGAATAATCTCAAGATTATTGTATACAACTGAATAAAACATGAATTACTTTAGTTTTTTAATATCAATTGAATTTATAAAGCTTGTTACTAGATGAGGAGTTGGTTTATTATCCCACAGATTTCTGATGGAAATAATTAACTTCTCTTACCACTGAGACTCAATGCAATAAGCTGTTCTTGAGACCTAACCTGCCAAAGATACATGTTTAAAGGTGTTCTCTCTGTGAGTAATTGTTTTCCTCGTTATCTGGAGAGAGAAATAGATTTACATACCAGAAACAATTGCAGTCTGCTAAAATTGGCCACTTTCACAAAAGCCAATTATTTTTTCCCTGTTTTCTACCTAAGAGTTCAATTTTGATATGGAAACTATCTTGTGTTACAGTGATATGGGGTCAAACTTATCAGAATATATTTTCTGGTCATTCATCATTGTGCTGTGCGGGTCTTGACTTCAGTCTCCTCTGCTCCTCCTCTCAGTCAAAATATGTCCTGCCTACTTATTTTCTTGGGCGTTTGGTTATTTTGGGGTATTTTTCCTTTTATTTTTTTTCTATTTTGATTTTGTGAGGGTTTGGGGGTTTTTGTTTGTTATAGTTCTCACACCAAAGTTGGATGGATCTTTAATCTTCCCTGCTTTTAATTTCTGAATAGGTTCTTCTGTGTCTGGAAATTCTGCTTAGGGCTGGTTGTGCTGCCCAAGGATGTTGTGGTGCTGGAGGATGGTGGCTAATCCTCTGGATGATAACTCCTGCTCCTGGTTTATAAAGTGGGCCAGTTCTTGTGCTCATGTGCAGTAGTGTTGAGGCTGTGGTCCCTGCAGGCTCCTCAACTCCTTTGCTGTTTTAAGGTATGGGAGAATGAGCACAAGTCTGGGCTGCTGAGTAAATATCCTACATGTTTTGTTCAAAGAAATGTTTTTGTATCCCTGAAGCCCTAAGATGTATTTGGCCTTTGTTTTGATCTACACATAATAGAATAGAATGGTTAATGCCGTAATACTGTTTGGAATTACAAATCTAAGTGCAGTAGAAGTTCAAAGGACTTCTTATCATAGAATCATAGAATACACTGAGTTGGAAGGAATCCACAAGGATCACTGAAGTCCAACCCCTGGTCCTATGCAGAATACTCCAATGTCTCAGTTTAAAAAGAAACTAAGAGGACTATCAAGGAAAGTGAGGAATCCTTCTGGACTAGGAAGGGGGCCTCCTTCTCCTCAAGCCACCACAACCTTCGAAATTTAGAGACTTTAATCAGAAAATGTAGAAAAGAGGATAACAGTTCTTTACTACAAATATGCATATGTATAACCAAAACCAGAACAGAACAAACAGCAACACTGTAACCAAAACTTTCAAACAAATCAAGTCCTATCTCCACCCCTTTAGTGCAATTGTATTTACAGACAGTGGGAGGCAGGGGCTGCAGTGACTCATGGGCTCCGGCAAGGCAAAGACACAGCTAGGGAGAGATGCTGGTTCTGAAGCTGATGTGGGAATGGTGGCCACAGGGACAGGTTGAAACCTTTCTCGTGGGCAGTGGAAGGACCCTCTCACCGTCTTTTGTTGGAAAACGTTGGGGGGGGGGGGG